>JBCAUG010046770.1:0-23734 GCA_038406175.1 Haplosyllis leylae | reverse complement strand
CTGAAATAGGGCAAAATGTGGGTTACAACCGACCGATCCGATAGACTGCTTTAAACTCCGTTTAAATCAGCCAAAAATGTCTCGTTGCTCAGCCACCACTGAATTGGTCTTATTCTTTCAATCCCAGATTCTTTCTCCTTCTCCTTCTCGTCGACGGTGCAAAAACCTCTCCAACCTCATTCACACAAAGCGTTACGCCAAATGGACACAAGCGCTAAAACAGACGCAGACGCTCTGTGCGAATCGCTTAGACTGAATACTTACACGCATTCTTCATTTAATCAAATTTAAAAGATGTACAACATAGATTATGGAATGCATTGTGGCTGCAATTGAGAAAAACAAGTTTTCAAAGCAAAGAAAGTTTGTTTTCTCAACCAATTTTACGTTTTGTTTTTTTGTGGGTGCATGTGTGTCCTATGACTTTGAAATATGAAAATACAAATCATCAAGAAAAATCTCCTGCGTGACCGCAAGAGGCGCACCGCCCGCTGCGTAGCAAGTATTGCTATTCTGTACTGTCGGGGGGGGGGGGTGTAACCCAGTTCCAGTTGGGGGGGGGGGGTACCCACCAGGTGTGGATGGACAAACAAAGTGAAAACAATACCTGCCCACGTACTACGTACGCGGGCGGTAATGAAGCAAAGAGTTAGGGTGGTGTGTCGTAAAACTTCTTTCTATGTCACAAGTGGCAAGTGAATTACCTTACAGTTCTGGCATGCAGAAAAATTATTCAACATGTAATCACTAACAGTAAGGCTGATCGCTAGTTTGAATGACTCCACTTTGACAGGCAGAAAATATGGGAACTTTGGAAATATTTTTCATTTATTTATGTACCCTAAATTTGGTAATTTTTCATTTTCAAGCCAACAATTCTTTTTTGCTAATATCAAGATAATGGATTCATTGTAGTTAGAAATTAAAAGGCTCCTGGTTTACCTCATCAGTGATTGTCTGTAATGTACATCTGCTCTCTTCTCTTTATCTCTAGCAATCTCCATGAGCCGTCGCCAACGAAACCATCCGTGGTAGCGCAGCGTTGCTAAGCGACAGTGGTCATCCGCTTTCTCCGTTAATTCTTTCATTCGCTCAATTTCCTTCTGTCTCTCTATCTCTTTCTACAATGTTTCAAATGAAAGAATTTCTTCTTTTCAGATTCTCGGTAAAAAGGGAGGCACATGAAAATCGTCGTTTCTTTTCCCAAGAATTATTCCATCACAAAGTCAAAAGATAACCATTGTTCCAAGATGAAATAAAGTGAAAGTATGTCGTCATCCAAACGGGTTACTTGATGTTAATCAAAAGTGTTCTTTTGTGAGGAAAAAAATTGCTCGTTGAAGCCGAGAGTTCCTAGACACCGATCTCGTTGTAAGCGGGACCTAGTCTACTTTTGCCTGCATCAAATTACATGGAACTGACCTGTTTCTCCAATCTTTTCTTTTCTCTGTGAGCTTCTATTCGTTTTCGTTTCTCTTCTTCGTCTCTTTGTTTTCGTTCTTCTTCCTCTGCGAGAAGCATTGCCTGACAAAGAGTACAAATAGAATTCGCTTAAACTGTTGGTGAAAAATTGCTTCCAATATAATTATTATACATCATGAAACTGAAATTGAATAGTAAATGAAATAAACGAACCAATTTCTCTTCCTCCTCTTTGCGCCTTTTTTCTTCTCTTGCTCTCTTCAGTCGCTCCCTTTCTGCAGCCCTCTCTTCCATTGCTTCAGATTTTAAATATATAAAAGGAATTATGATGCACTTTCTCATATGAAGCGAAACAACATACAGTTCTTCTGCAAAAGACATTTCACATTTACCTTTGTATGACGTGTATTACATATGGCACATATTGATGTTCTTTGGTTAGCGTGCACCGTTGCCCCCGAATCAGTGCAGAAAAATACTAACCACATTGATATCAACCACGGCTGCACTTCCCTTTTGTACTTATGTGTGTACAATTACAGTGACAATGACAGAGACCGAGGCCTACACCGTCACCATCCGTAGCGTAATCAGTCTTGCTCTTGGTGCAGTATGAACACCTAAACACATCTTATGTGAGGCATTTTTATCAGTTTCGACATCGGTCTCTCTCGGTGTGATTGCACCGTTTCTGTGAATATGGCGGTATGACCGACACCAGCCAGTCCACCTGCATGGGCTGTGAACAATTGACGGAGAGACAGATTCTAAGGGTGTGTTTACACTGACAGTGACCCAGACCTAGACCGAAACACATGACATTGGGTTCTACAATTCCACAGAGGTGTTCATACTGCACTGAGACAGATAACAACACAGATTCCCATTGAGTTCTGTATACTTGCTCTTGGTCTCTGTTTCGGTCACTGTCACTGTCAGTGTAAATGCACCATCAGACCTGCAAAATTTAGCCGAGCGTACCCTTCAGAAACTGGTCATGTGTCGGGTTTGTTTTGACAGCTCTTGAGGTTGCAGATCCCGCTGATGAAACTGTTCGTGATGTCGGCGCTCCAGATCGTGAAGTTTGTCCCGGAGTACTGGATACCGTACGACTGGTGTTCGCTGATTGGTCTGTTCTCGAAGTTACATTTGTAATGTTGGTGTTCCTATTTTTTACAATATAAAATATTGTATTAAGTATTAAAATTTACGACAGAGAGTAATCGTTTCAAAAGTTTCCCCCGATGACTTTTTCATAATTGTGTGTCAGTGGTGTAAAGATGCATTCACACCGAACGACTCCCGTTAGCGTCACCGTAACATTGACTGGGGGTACCTTTGACCTTTTTGGCAGGCACTGTGATGGGCAGAATGTGTTGCATTTTCCTTCAACGTAACAGAGGCAGTCGCTATGAACAGACCTTTAGCCTTCATAAATATGAAAAAGTTTGTGGATAACTAACCTAGCTGTGACCAAGTCTCCCTTCACAACCAAATCTCTCTGTAACTTATCCAAGTGATTCGTCATCTTTGGCACGTTCTTGGCTGCTGTGCTATGTTGCACACTCTTTGAAATAATCTGTAAGTCTTTAGGAGAAGAATTACTGTCTTTCCCAATCTGTTGTTGCAGTAAAGCCTGAGTTGTTATCTGTTGTTGCATCAGTTGTTGCTTTTGCAGATAAGTCAATTCCTCAATTAACTTCTGTTGTTCCTGAATTTGCTTCTGTTGTTGCTCAAGTATTTTCTGCTGTGCGTTGTGTCTGTGTTCCATATTATTCACAACAAAAGGAGGCTTTCGCGACGAGTTTTTCCGGGAGTGATTTTTCTCTCCATCTTCTTCTCTAAATGTCTCGTCTGATCGACTGGATGGAAATGACGAGTCGCCAGCCTCACCACCGACCTTAATCAACTTAATGTGTTCTCGTTTAACCTGCGATAGATCAAGAATATAACACACTTTCCGTGCCCCTCATTTTCTTTTTAAAACTTATTTTGAAGGCTTATTCACACGTACCGACACAGATTCAGACACCGATATTCGGACCAATAAAGTTTAACACTGTGCTAATGGCAATTAGCTAAATTGGACCAAAATTCGGGCTAAATGGGTCCCAGACCCATTTAACCTGTCAACCATTGACACAATGTTAAAGCTTTATCGGGCCGAATTTAAAATTAAAATTAATTCGGTGTCGTTACGTGTGAACAAGCCATATGAGAAAGAGTTTATCCACACGTGGCAAAAACGATCGTTTTACCGAGCACAATGCTGACTTTAAGACTTGTTCACACGTACCAACACAGGCACCGGTATTCGGACCGATAAAGTTTAGCATTGTGTTAATGGCAATTAGCTAAATTGGACAGAAATTCGGGCTAAATGAGTTCCAGACCCATTTAGCCCATCAACCATTGACACAATGTTAAACTTTATTGGGCCGAATTTAAAATTAATTCGGTGTCGTTACGTGTAAACAAGCCCTCAGAACTTCACAAATGTTATCAATGATATATGTGCATGTAGTACTCCTGGAAAGTAGCCAAGTAAGCGATGTGAATGGGTAAACAACGTAAGCCTAGACGACTTAACGTTTGTTTGCAAGTGAAGGTACGTTCACACGTTGCGTCTGCGTTTGAGTCTCCGTTTGGCGCAACGAATTGGGTCTATGACAAGTGATGATATTAACACTTGACCATGCAAATCCGCCATCAAATGGGAAAATACATTCCGGGCCCCATCTGCCCGTCAAAGTCACTGTCACCGTTGACACAATGCTAACTTTGAGGGTTGATTTTTTAACACGGAAGGTTCAATCTTTACCTGAAAAGCTTCTTTAGGTTTGCTGAGTCTGCTGTTGGATTTTGCGCTCAGTGAAGGGTCTGTGGTAAGATCGCTCCGAGCTGAGTCTAATTTCCCTTTCATCTGACGACCAGGCTCAGCAAACATGTCATCCTAAAATATTAATTAAGAAATAAAGCAGCCATGCATCGCAACGGTTTTTAATCTCTCTCATCAAATGTCGTCATGTTATGGCTTTCTAACGTCATTCCGCCCATCAGTGCTAAAAGATCAAAGAGAATTGACGAATGATGATTTTTCTTTAAAGACAGTTACTTACCACTATTTGTGAAGTAGGGTCCGTACCTGCGGCTGCATTTGTCTCTTCTGTGTTGGCCCACAGTTGTCCACTCGCTATAGGAAACGACCAAGTTTATTTCCATTGAAGATTTTATACCTTCTTGATGGATGCATTACGATTCCTATATTCAAGAATTTCGTTCAGAACAATTGATTAAATTTACCTGCTGCTTGCAAGAAAGAAGCCATTTTGTTCCTCGTAACGTCTTGTTCGGCGTGAACATCATTTCTCTGTCGCTCCAACGAGACGTAATGCTGCCATGCCAACCAGCATTTCAGTAACAGTTTCTGTTGGTAATGTTGTATGCTCATCTGTTGTTTTCTGTGAAATAAATATTGAACAGGACTTGACACTTCCTAGAGCTGAGTTCTGAACACAAATGCTAGGGTGAGTGAGGATGTATACAGTATGAACTTTGTTCGACGGCCACTGTTCTGGGGTGAAGGAAATTCTGTTTTTGAATAGTCTTTCATTTAGGTTACGACCAAGATATTTTATCCATGCACTTGTAATAAAAGAGAGCATTGAGTACTGCAATAATTGTTTGTCAATGCAGAAATTCACCTGCGAGTAGTTTGGGTTATCCACATAAAAATAAGCTCTACCTGTGAGCAAGTTTCACGTCCTGTTGGTGTCGTTTTGCTTCTCGTTCCAACCGTTTGTCCCTGACGTAAGATTTCCATCCATTCCAGGCTCGAACCAGACATTTCCAATCCGCCATGGCTCGGGCCTTCCCCATCTTTAACCGCTTTGCTAACACCAAGTCGTACCACGCATTGAAGTACTTTTGACGAATCTGGGATGAGAAGTTAATATTGTTTGAGGATACTGTGGGTCCACTGAATACAACTTTACTGTTTCCTGCTGTCAATACAAGGAACACAATTGAAAACGATTCCACTTCGCATTAAAAAAAAACTATTGGAATTATCTTACTGGTACAGTACAAGAAACATGGGGGATTGAAATGATTTCTGAATATGTTGATAGATGGTTTGGATTTTTTTTTTAAACCTAAGGATGTCACTACCCAAATATGTTGAAGATTGCAACGCATTTTCGCAACACGTAAAATATTCTACACAATTCTTCCACCTTAAAGTCTTGAATGGCTTCTCTTTGTTGAATTATTTTCATCCGCTCCATAATTTTTCGTTTTTTCTCTTCTTCTTTTTGAAAGAAAAGCTGTTGTTCACTTTGTTCGGCTGCAATTTGTCGTTCAAATTCTTCTCTTGCTAATCGATCCCTTTCTTCTGCTTCTTTCTTCTCTCTGTCAAAGAAACAGGAAACATTGTCAAGTGCTATGACTATGTTAAATACGTTTCATGGAAATGATAGTACAGAACTTGACTGGAGCAATTTATTTGAGGTAATGCAGGAGCTACAGGTACCTTAGCTTCTGTTCTTCATGCCGTTTCCTATCTTCTTCCATTTCTTTCCTAATTCTAGTCATTTCTTTCTTGATTTCGGATTCTTCCTTTTTGGCAGCTTCTGCCTTTCTCATTTCTTCCTGCAAACAGATTGCTCTCTGTTTTAACATTTCTTGAACGAGACTGCAGAACAGAAAGAATCTGAATATTAATTAAAACAACTCATACCCGCCTCATTTCTTGTCGAGCCTGGAATTCTGCATCCTTCTTTGCTTGCTTCTCTCTTCTTTGACGCTCCAGCTCTTTTTGTCTTTTCTCTCGATTTTCCTTCACCTAAATAAAATTTTTGACGACGGTCAGTACTTATGATCATACCATAGATTTGAAGAAAGAGAGACTAGATTGCTAGCCAGCTGTCACATGTAATAGGGTAGAGTAAAGACATGCGTATTGCACATGGGATGACCTGATGCAGTTCAAGAATTCTTTCTTTTACAAACATAAAATTCCATCTTATTATAGGAGTCAAAGAAACAATTATGAACAAAACGGACATCATTCTAGTTTCATTGACAAGATAAATGTGGGGTAGTCAATAACAACAAAAGATTGCATCCTTGATAAAGATTCGAAAATAGTGTGTGACTAGCCTGTTGTTGCCTCAGTTTCATCTTGGTTCTTGGGTCTTTAAATTTCTTCTCTGTCAATCCTAAATCTCTGACAACATGATCTTCAACAAAGTCTTTCTCTAACATGTTTTGCAAAATGTTATCCACAACGTCGTTTGGGTCATCGTGAAGAATGCTGTACGGATCTACGTCAGAAAGAAAAAAATAGGAACAATATTGCGACTTCCTCATTCCCTGTCGGTTTTATAACACTTCGTCGAAAATGGTGATAAAAACCTTCTTATCGAAGACTTCAAATATAATATTATTTGGTTACAAGTCCTTGATCACAACCCAATGATCTCGATACTCAAGCCTGATCTGGATTTTGTAAAGACGTATCCAATTGCAAAGCAATAACAAAGTTCTCCAGCTCAAGTCGTTCAAAAATTACAGCCCTCATGGATACACTCTCTCAACAACAAAAATACATCAGAAATCCACATGACTATTTTACCTTTATTTCTACTACTTGACCTTCCGGTTGATTTTGCTGTTAGTGGTCCATCTGGGTAATGAGTGTAGTAAGTAGGATCGTTCATCTCCAACAAGTGATCCCATTCTTTCTGCAAGTAAGTTAAACGTTTACAAAGCACACAGATGATTGACAAAACAGGCATAGAGTTACAATCTGTCTTGTCACTATTATTACCGACCACGTCCGTAGTACGAGGGAAGGTAATGGTTTCACAGGTATCTGTCATTCTATTCCTGGGGGAGGGTGGTCCACTTTGGACTGTTGACCTCCCCCCACCCCCACTCTCCGTCAACTGTTGCCAACACTGCCCCCTACCCTGCAACTGTTGACCCCCCAGACCACCAGCACCCCCCCAACCCACCCAGACCAGCACCCCGGACCACTAACCCCCCCACCCCTCCCCAAAGCAGCAACTGTTTAACTACTTATCTCCTGTCAACTACACTGGGTGCCGCTTACAACGAATTCAGTTACAATGAGCACCCGCCTACAATGAGCACCCGCCTACAACGAGCAGATTCCTTTGCATCACAATCATTGACAGCAATGTTAAAAAGTTCGGTTACTACGAGCACCCTCCTACAACGAGCATTTTCCATTGCATCTCTTTGCTTATTCTAAGTGGGACCCAGTGTATTTAACCTGCCCTCCCCTTCCCAACTGTTGGCCCATGGCCCCCAGCAATTGTTGACCTGCCCATCCTCTGGCTATTGTTGACCTGCCGATCCCCCTCAGCAACTGTTGACCCCTCGACCCCTACCCTCGACAAGGGTTAGTCAACTATTCAGGGACGGAAGTACGTTGACATTGTGTACCCCAATCCCCAGTTATTTTCATTTCTCACATTGGAGCAAAAATAAAACACCAAACAGCTTAAAATAATCGTAAGTATCGGTTGTTACCTTAATTTCAGACTGTGTTTTCCTCGGTTTCTCTAATTCATCGTCTTCGTCATCAAAATTGTCATCGAAGGTTAACTTATCCGCCATCCATTGTTGTAATAACTCTTGTGCTAAAATTGATATTAAAAGGAAATTTTAGAAGAATACACTGTGGTTCGACTCCAGCAACTCTGAAAAAGTAAGTGGGTAAAGGGGCTCGGCTCCAATGCTGGCTGCTAACACCATGTAAATGACAAAACACATAAGGGGGGATCCATCCCGGATTTGAAACCAAGGACAGAAGAATACTAATGGTCTACAAAAAGGACTGATGTCTTCCAAAAAGAATTTTTACACACAAAAAAAGTTCATCTATCATTCTGTTCAGAAGCTCTATGTACGTCATGAAGATGCATTTTGATGCAAAACAAACTGATTTACCTTCTGAGTGTGCAGAGTCTTCTGTGAGAACATAATCGACTTTTGCTTTGGCATTGTTTCTGCTATCAGCCTTGTTTGGTACATACTCACTGCCAAGCGCTACTTCGGCCGCTCTATTTGACGCCTGTTCAACTTTCTGCGGGAAATATATGAAATTTTAAATACAGAAACAATCTGAATTACACCCAGATCTACCTCTAATAAATGTGATCTCTCTGATACAGGACTTTGTTTCAAACCAAACTTTTTTCTTATTTTGCAATTACCTTGATCCAGCCTTGTATGTCGTCATCACTAGTAATTCTCTAAAATCATTAAAATCATTCATTAAGAAAAAATAATAACCCAGCAATGATGATCGCACGGTTTGTTGACAGGCTCGAAACTTACAGCGCGATTCACAAAACCGTGTTCCGGGGTGCATTGCAGCCAAGGGCCATTCACTCCTATGAGGATTTTCAGGAATAGATCTAATACCAGGCAAACTCATGAACGGCCGTGAAGCCATGAAGCCTTTGGCTTTGTGAATCACACTGTTAAATCTAAGGAAACGTTTTGCCTCTTTTGAGTCAAAATTTCTGGTCGAAACTGTAATTGATGTCCCCAGAATAGCATTAATGGTAAAGCTACGATACCTACTCCTGACAACTGCTGGAATACATGATGACTGTCATAGAGTATAAGTTTTAGTCCGCTAAAACAATCGTAGATCTAAGCTACCGATAGATCTAGATCTAGATCAATTGTAGTTACCTGGGTCCGAGAATAAACTCTCGGTTTAGAAAAACGATCCCATCGATATAGATCCAGCTTTTCAGTCGCCATCTTCCTTACTTATTAATACATCATTTCTGTCAACTATAAAGATATTGGCAATCCAAAAAGCGAAAAGTTTGGTCAAAATTCAAAAGTCGATTGCAAACATTTTGGCATGCATGGAGGCGGCCATTTGTAAACAATAAGCTGTAACCCCCACGTGTGACATCACTTCCGGTCGACCTTGCCACCATATTTGAGAGAAGACTGAAAAAGGTAGGTAGGGTACAGAAAGGACACATTATTGCATTTATTTTCGGTCACATCCAAAAAATAATTATGCAGTATTGTTGCTCATGCATTCTAGATATACGAGGCACAAATTATTTAGCAGTTTGTACAACGTTAAAAGGTTAAATATGAAATTGAACAGGACAGTATAAACTGCACTCCCTGCTTGACTGTCTTTTGTGGGTCCTCCCCGGGACGGGTTTATTTCTTGACTGGGTTAGGTAAGGTCACCTTATATTGACAGCTGTCAACAATCTTTTTTTATTGACAGCTGTCAACAAGCTTGTGACAATAGGCTCCAAGCGCTATATCCCCCCTTAGCCCCACACAGGTATCATCTGTGTAGGGCGAGACATGGGACTTGTTCTGGAAATCATCTTGCATTGTCCATCATGGGACCAGTAGATCTATTTTTCCTGACACAAATGAATTCCTGATAATTACAACTTGACTTTTCACGACCAATGTACGTTAAGGTGTTGAAATTACCCCTGGTAGCTCTATTAGTAGCCGTCCTGCTATGTGCTTCCCACAGTGGATCCAGAATCACTCCCTGGGGAAAAAATCGTCAACAGTTGTTTTGTGTGTGTGTGTGTGTGTGTGTGAACCTCCTCCTTCCTAGTCTAGCTGTTTGACCTTTGACATTTTGATAAAAGACGTATTACTTAAACCACCTCAACCTGGCACAAAGCTATACTTTTGTCAGATTAAACATAAACATAGAATTTGTGTTTATTTCCAGTGTCCATGGTAGTGGCCGTAGCGTAGAATAAGATGGATGACGGCAGCGATCGTGATGATAGTCCGGATGGGTGGCCCAATCCCCAACCCGGTGGCTCGGAGGATGACCAGCAGTACGCACCCACCTCCAACCAGGTCAGTACAGCAGTGTATGACTTAGAATTCACCCGAACGTATCCGATCGGACGAGTACTCCAGTTATAACTTGCATGAACGAAAATCAACTTGTAAAGCTCAGATTTGAATCACAGTGAAACTTCAAACGTAAGGTGCAAATGAACTTTTATGGATGGAATTGCCTTCTCTTTACTACGTACCTGGTCGGTAAAAATAAAGCACGCCATTAAGTTCACAGCCCTATAAGCGTTGTTATTAATGTAATGATATTTGTCCTTTCAGCATGGACTTGGTAATTATTCGGCACAGAACTTAGCTGACAGTCAGTTTCAACAGTTGAATGGGGCTGGCAGCTCGTTTCAAGGTAAATGTATCAAGGTTTAATTTCCATTTTACTTTAGTGTGGGCAATTCAAGTGCGTTGCACAATATCGTTCCTAAATTGGTACACATTTTGGACATCTAAGATTTTTGAAAAACCATAATGACGGAGTAGTGCTGGGATCTTTCAGGGAGTTTTTGGGTGTTCTGGCTTATTCACTCTGCACTGCACCGCAACGGAACCGGACAGGTACAGGGAACTGGAGCCAACACAATGGGTCCTGGTTCCTTTCTTGTCTCAGACTTGTGTGAACATTTCTATACAATATATTGGGACCCATTGGTACCGGTCCCGTGCAGTGTAAATAAGCCATCAGGCAGAAATCAAAATTTGTAACTGCTTCACACCCGCACCTACAACCTCAACGGTTGTCATTCCGTCTCGAGATTCTGGATCCACCACTGATGATCATGTACATAAAGCAAATAATTTCCATTGCAGTGTATCAGCCACAGCCATCGACGAGTGGATATGGTCGATCTTCACCATCCGATAATTTTGCTACCAGTTCCACGGGCAACGACACCGTTCATCATTTCTCCAGTCTCACACACGATGGACAGATCATCAGACTGCCTCAACCTCTTGTTACGGTCAGTAACTGTACAACAATTATCTTTCTCTCTGTGCATATGAGTTTTACTTAGGTCCCGTTTGCACCAGGCATCAGCGTCAATGCTGCAATGACGCTAGCAATGTAGCTACAATTGAAATCAATGGAGTCGCTCCTAGTCTGGAGCAGTTGTATTTGTTTCCATTCTTTTCAATGAGACCAATATTGCCAGCGTTATCGTAGCGTTGACGCTGATGCTTGTTGGAAAACGGGCCCTCCAAACGAAAAAAGGTTCAGAACCCATTCATTGCATTTGAACGCAGCATCAAATACACAATTTGAAATGAACCAGCAATTTACAAAAGTAGTCACACGCACATACAGCACACGGCGGGCGGTATGCCTCTTGCGTTCACGCAGGAGGACTTTCTTGTTGTCAATGATTTCATGGAAAGAAATATGCTCTCATTTTTGCCGGGTGCTTGTTGCAAGTGAAGTGAACTCGTTTTAAGTTGGAGTCAGTGTATTAGAAGGTGAAATTTTTGAAGAGTAGCGCGTGGAATAAGTGCGAAAGACGTTATTATTGACAAATTGCCAGCACGTTCTGATCTTGCTACCCAGACCAGTTCTACAACTCCTCAATAATATCTAGTATCTGGTGCTTAAAGAGCGAAACAATTGCAGTAAAACTTACTGAAAAGTGTAATCTAATGACTGATTGTCGTTCAAACTATTGCTGATGCTTTTGCAATGTTCATGTAACAATTATGCTTTCTGTGCTGTTAGGTCCTACTGAGTAACCAAGCTTCAGCATCGTCTAGTACAAACAGTGCGGAGCCCAGTACAAGTACTTCACATGCAGCGGCACTGCAGTCCCTGCAGGTACAACTACAGCAGTTGCAGGCTGCACAGTCTACTTCACACGCACAACAAGCACATGAAATAGACTCTCAAGCAGGACTAGTCCCCGCTCCTTTCTCTCTCATGCCTTCAAACCAGGAAGCACCGCAACAGCAACAACAACAACCTTCTTCCTCGTCTGCAGCAACGCTGACTATTCCGGTAACCCTCAATGCTAACATGGGTGCGGTTGCTAGTAGTAGTAGTTCACAAAATCAGGACCAGCATCACCACCAGTTGGCAGCACCCAGTGCCAGCTCAAGTACCGTGACTGCAGGACCTTCATCGGTGGCGGACAGTACAAACAATGGAACACTCGCAAGAGGACATTCATCCAATTCTCTCTTTCAAGTGGTAACACGCTATTTTCATTTCTTATGGTACGTTCATACTGCCCGACGTCGAGATACACAGATGCAAAGACCAATAAATTTCGGACCGAACTAATAGGAATGTTGTGTTGATGCCCGAGTCTGTGTCTATCAATTAGCCACCCATCTAGCTAACCATTTGTCTAGTTAGCTGTGTACCTATCTACTTAGCTATCTAGCTGTGGATCTGTCTAGCAAGCTAGAATCAGATGGGGCGGTCGTGGGTGTTGGGCAGTGTGAACACTGATCCCTTGCTGTAAATATCATTACAGGTTCAATTGATACTTCTTGACGTTGAGATTCGCCTTTGCATTCGCATGCTTTTGTCGAATCTTTGTACCATGTAATGTGCCAATTTCCTGATTTCAACTGAATAGGGGTACACTTGCACCAAATGTCACATTTAAATGTTAGCTACTATGGGGTTAAAGCAGGGTTCCCACTTGAACTGGAATACCTGGAAAAATGAGAGAAGTTTTTCCAGTCAGGGAAAAGTCAGGGAATTTTAAAATTTTAGCAGAAAGACAGGGAAAAGTCAGGGAATTTCAGTTGAGTCAGGGAACGTCAAGAACAATTTTAGCAGAAAATAATAAAATATAAGTAACAAAGCAAGTACAAAAACAGTTATTTCTTGACATATTTTTGTTAAAAATTGATTACAGATGGAGACTAAATATCAGTCATTACTGAATATTAGGGACAAAAAGAAACATTTTAATACAATTTAATGATCTCCATTCAGTTTAGCTTCTTGTTATTGAATGCTCATTTAGAACAAGAAATGATTTGCTGTTGGTTTTGGAAAAATGTCGCGGAAAAATGTCAGAAGTACTGGAAAAGTCAGGGAATTTCTTGAGAGGAAAAAAGTGGGAACCCTGTTAAAGAGATAAACATTATAAATGCCAGTTTCTGCGAGAAAAGTTCCCAACAAAAATTTCTTAACGACCTGGACATGGCATGACACGAAACATGAAGATATTTCTGCTTCTGTATTACAGATCAGTGGACTTCCGCATTTGCAGCAGTCGGAGGCTTCATCATCGGAGGCAACACCACTGTCAGTTGATCAACAGGTGGACAGTCGAGAGGCAGCAGTTAACTCCATCAGTCTTGCTCTCCAGCAAACAATAGAAAGAGCCAAGGTACATTTGTACAGTTGTTTAATTCTGAGAAAGAACAGTATTGTTGAAGTCTGATTGACACAGACTGGATTGGAACGGGTAGTTTGTTGTGAAACGTTATATCAACTCCAATTGATTTCTCAGTTTCATGAATTGGTTTTATTTGCAGCAGGAAATGTCGGACGTTTACTCCACAGAACCAGATACAACCCAGGAAGACAGCCAGCTTCAGATGAACGTCCACCACGGTGAGATACACACGTCTGTTTTGAAACTGACACGTCAAAATAACATGTCAAGAACAGAACTTCAGTGTTGAGAAAGGAATTATCATGCTTCAAAGGAGACGGTTAATATGTTACGGTTAACAGTTGCCTTAGTGGTCTAGCCGTTATGATGCTTGCCCAGAATGCGCGAGACCGGGGTTCGATCCCCCGTTAAGGGCACAGAATTTTTCGGTCTGTTGAAACCCACTGTTATGGCGCATCCACACTGCACGGAACCGGGACAGGGACCGGGAAAAATATTTTATGCAGAGAACTGTTCATACTGCACCAGGACCTGGAATGGGACCATTGTGCCAGTCCCGTTCCTGGTTCCGTGCAGTGTGAACACGCCTTTACACATGTTTTTGCAATTCCAGATGATGATGATTCGTATGGGAGAGCTGATAGTTCCCATCTGGACCTGGATTCTTCTGCAGCACCAGCTCTGGATTCTACCATCAGTTCAGCAATGGATTCCTCTGGTCTAGATGGTTCTATAGATGACAGTAATCTCAACACTCCCCAGAATCATAGTCTCGATCCAACAATGGATCCACAGATTGACACAACAGGGATACCTGCTACCCCTCAAGGTTAGTGATGGAAAGCATCTTGGTGCCTGTTTGTCTGTCTGTCATACTTTCGGGTATGAATTTATGTCATTTAAGAACTGTGCGTATATAATTTCTGTCGGGTCTGTGTGACTGTCTGTTCTGGCTATAACTTTTGAACCGCTATAACTAGGAATTTCATTTTTGGTATACAGATACATCTTGACATTTAGGTGAAGTTTGAGAATCAAGGTCATTGAGTCAAGGTCAATTTAAAAATTACATACTTTACCTAACCTTTACTTCTATATATATATACTTGTATTTCATTAAAACTTACTTTGAAAATCAAGGTCATTTAAAGGTCAAAGGTCACAGAATATCAAGGTCAAATGAAGGGAGATCAATTTTCTGTCTATTGTAAATGTTTCTGTGATCTATGTGCTATGCGGATGTTACGCCTTCGACTGAAAGGCGTCCTTGTTAGTAAACAGGTAGTAACATCGCAGATATGCACCGGTTCCTGGATAAAAAGGCAAAGATTGTGAAATAAAACATTCCAATTTCCTTCTCAGCAATAGCAAATACGAGCGCTACACCGCTTCGTCTTCGTATTTCAATGTCGTTATTTTTATTTGGCGCAAATTGTGAAAGCAAAATATATTTTTATCGTGGTGCAGATGTCTTAACTGAAAACTCTTTTGTACTTTAGGACCGGACGAAGATGGTTTGCAGCAGATGTTGGTGACTATAACTCCTGTTTACCACGGTGAACCAAGTACGAGTGGACAGAGCAGTGAAAATAAGGAAAACGAGCTCCTGCAGATCAAACCCAAAGAGGTGCGTTTATGCAGTGCAAGGTCCTTTTCTTCCTTCAAATTTTGCTTCTTTAAAGTAGAATTGACCTGTTAATTTCTCACTATTTTGCGTAGGTCCGAAAGTCGTCGAGACTTGCCAGAATGGATCGTGCTCAGAGCCCAGTTGTACCAAGATACGTGGATAAACCATACAGTCCAAATGAACTATGTAAGTGCCAACTTTTTGAATTGCGTTGTACCATACAAGGGTATCGAACGTTTGACAAGTGAAGCAATGAAGTCTCAATCTTTTAGTACAGTCCTTATGAGCATCAGACATTAATATTTTACAGAGGCTCGGCACTTTTTGTGGAAATTCCTTATTGTCGTTAAAAAAATGAGTATATGTGCAAGTTGATAATTATGCAAAATCATATTGACAGGGTGTGAAGATTGTCAGGTCACTTACGCAACGGAATGTCCGACTCACAGGATGCAGATGATATTTGATAAGGTTGTACTGTCAAGAGCGTGGGCAAGTCTGCCACCTCAACTACAAATCTTCAGACTGGGTGAAAGTTCAGGTATTACATTTTGTGAAGTGCTCCTCGTATTTTTTTGTTATCCGAAATTCCTGTCTCAAAGACACTGAAAATTAATTGAATAATTTTATTCATCTAGAATTGGGTGTGTTTGCCAAAAAGCCGATACCAAAGAGGACGCAGTTTGGTCCCTACATTGCCGACATGGTCACTAGCCGAGATGATATGGACAGCGAACAGTTTTTCTTGCAGGTATTAACTCACACGGTTTTACCACTGACATTTTTTTCACCGTTCTCTGTCAACTGTTTAATACTTTACTGAAAAAAAATGCAAAACGAGTTCGGTTATTTGCACCAAAATTAGTCACTACAATAAAAAATTTCGACCGCAAAAAGCACCGATTTAGAATTTATGAAATCACTTCAACACGTCTGTCTGGAGGGGTAATCCCAAATTGCCAAGCTTAAGATTTAAATCATAGCAAAACACCAAAATTTATGACAGGTTTTCGTATTTCTGATATCTTTCTAAAATTTCAAGTTGTCTATCTGGGCAAGTAAGTTGGAAATCAACTTGTCCAAAAGCAAAATCTACCCGTTACAGATGAGCAGGTGAGTGTTTCGATATTCACTGTAACAACAAACAGCTTCATTTGTATCTCTTTGCTCGGTTATAATCGAACTACATCGCAGTCTCAATGTATTGTAACTACATCGCATAAGATGGTCTGACTGCTTGTGGTCGTAAGGTACAAGTTTCAGCTTGTGTTCTCTGTAATGCTTAGGTTGACCGAGACGATGGAATTAAGTATTTTGACTCTAAAGACGAAAATCGTTGTAACTGGATGATGTTCTTGAGACCCGCACAAAACTGGGGAGAACAGAATCTCATTGTCTACCAGTTCGGAATGGACCTGTATTTTGCGACGATCAAACCAATTGAACCGAAGCAGGAACTTAAGGTAAGTTTAATCGCTTTTCATGGTAACTATTTTATCCGCAAAAAAAGAGAGAAATCTGTTGATCAATAATACAGAAGGAACACCTTTCAGTCATGTTGTCTTTTTCTGTAGGTTTGGTATGCGGCGCATTATGCTCAGAGAATTGGAGCCGAGATTCACCAGCCAAGTGCCAAAGATAAGGAAGGTATGTTTCGTTGGTTTGAGCTATTGGCACATTCTTCACCGTTATAAGCTCGACAGCAATACGACCTGTTTACACTGACCTACGGATTTTTTGTTTCCTATTCCCATATTCATTGAGATTTTATGGGTTGTATGTAATGTGTAGAAAGTGTTCATCTGCTCCGATTCCCATTCCAATTTTATTTGTGATATCATTGTGTGCTGTGCCCATTTGTTTCCGATATCGCAGAGAAAATCGAATCGGAAACCCAATCGGTCAGTGTGAACAGGCCAATAGGAAGAAGAAAAAGATTTTTTCACAAACATGAAGGCAATAATAGTGACCTTGTGAGAAAAAAAAAGAAAGGGGAAAAAATTGTTACGGAAATAAAAATATTTTGTTAAATATTGCTTTTCAGAGTTGGAAGAAAGCACGAACAAGTGGCCTTGCTACGAATGCGATAAGCGATTTAAGACGTCAGCATTGCTGCAGAAGCATTTGGCTATTCATGACAACAGTAGAGATTACATTGACGTCATGGATGATTCAGATACTGACGTCACCATTGATTTTTGTAAAGGCAAAGCCGGGAAAAATGGAAAGGTCAAGTGAGTACAATTTCAGAATTTATTCTTTGTTTTTGGACGAAAAGTTTTCGGTTAGAACTTGTTTTATATCTTGATTCAACTGCTATTGAGAAATATATTTGTGCCCCACAGAAGGAAAGTTTCTACTATTAAAACGGAAAAGCTCGGTAACCCTGGAGTGTCGCTACCGGACTTACAGCCGTCCAGCTCTGTGTTACTACCATCAAAGGTTCGTACTGGTTTTCCTTATTGTATTGTTCCTCGTTTTACCTATGTGGCCATTCTAAACTTGGTGATCATGGCTAGACCAGGCCTAGCCAAGGAGAGGTTGACCTCCTTGCAGACTGGTCCTTCCACAGGCCCTTCCTACCTGGTCCTTCCAAAGGGGGAGGGCAGGGTGGGTCACCTACCTACCTGGCCAGAGAGGAGGGGAGGGGCAGCCACCTACCTGGCCAGGGGAGGAATGGGTCAGGTCATCCACCTACATGACCAGGGGTCCCCCCCACCCCCGTGAACAGAATCACACATGCAAGTGAAAACATCATCTTCCCTGGTACTTCGTACGTGGTCGGTAAAAATCTTTTGTAAATGTTTTTCCTCACAAATTAGTAATGTGCGCTACTGAAACGAATGTTTCATTTTAGCTTCATTTTACTTCATTTTAGCTTGAGGAAATGTCAGATAATGTGGGCTCTCCAGCTCAGGTAAATGCTTGTTTTTGGCATTCTTTATCTCGTCTTGCAGAGTGGCCGTTGTTTAATTGTGTCTAAACTCAAGATTATGTCTGTTTCAGAGTGAAGGGGGAGATTCAAATGCGTCTCAAAATTGGAAAAGAAAGAAAACGAGCATATACATGAACAAGTACGTATCCCGTTTCAGCATTGTTATTAAGTATACAGTAAAACATTTGCTTTACAAAACGCCTTTTTGGCAAGCTACTTGGACTGTTGTACCAGTTGTTACTTTCTTCCGTAGTACTCATGCTAATCACAGTGTATATTTTAGAACTTACAATTGATATCCACTTGTCATTCAGACAAGTAACTTATAATTTAACTCTACCAAAATGAAAATCAATTTGTAACTGCAGATAGACATTGACTTTTTTCCCAAAAAATACAATTTGTCCATCTGTGCGAATGAAATAAAAATCAACATGTCCGGTAGTAAAACCCACTTGTCACGGACGATATATGTAAGATATTGAATTTAATCATTGAAAAGATTTGGGACATTTTTCAATAACAAGAACCCTCATTTGCAGATACAAGAAATACCGAACAGAGGCGGTTAAGAAATCCATCAAATCTCTGTACAAGAAGAAAGGTCCGACACGTACAGGGGCGAATGAGTGGATCTGCAACCACTGTGAACTAACGTTTAACAACCCGAGCCTGCTGAACCTGCACACACTCACACACGCCGCCGAGGATATTGACATGTTGGACATACAAAGGTAAACGACCGTTTTGTATTGCCATAGGATCAGCAACAAAGACGTAATTCCAATCGCTTGGGGTCTTGAAAAAAGTCTTCCTTTTTCTTAACATTTCAAAATGAAGTGAATGCGACCATGTGCTACTTTTTACATACAACCGTTAAAAAGAAGTGTGAGTAGATCTGTTTGCACATACCCTGTGTCTAACATTGTGTCAGTGATGACGTTGACGGAATGGATCTTGTGTTCATTCGACACAATGTTACTTTAACGGGCTGTTTGACGGTACATTTGAACAGACCTTTTCCTATCCATTTCTATTGGCATATAAAATAAACAAGTTTTGCTAATGTGCACGTGTCGTGACAATCGTACTTACAAGCTTAGCTGTAATACGTTATATTTTCGTTTGTTTTGGAAGCAGACTGGCCGTTGGTACTCAGGAGGGAGAGATACTGGAGAGTCCGCTGCTCGACACGTCCGGACAAGTTGTCCTTGAGGGAATCCACCAGCTGACATGTCCCGTCTGTAAAACCCAGTTCGATTCGCAGCAGGGATTGATACAAGTACGGAACATAAAATTTAGTATTCGACATCAAAAAAAACTACAGAAATGGGAGATGGAATATGAAATTTCACAGGGTGTTTACGTGTAATTGGTATCCAAAAAATTACCGTTTAGACGGATGGTTTCTCACGCGAAGCATTGTGAACGACAGAAATCCCCAGAAATGTCTGTTATTAGAACGGGGAAAACGTCGGGCGTTCTATGTTCCATTCCTTCCAGTTGCATTGCCTTTCTTGTGGTATTTCGTCATGAAAATAAGTGATTTACTGCACCCATGGTTTATTGTAGTTTGTTGAATCAGTAGTACTTTTCTACCAATTGAAATTTTGTAACTTGTATCATGGATATTTGAAAATGTTAGTACAGTAGCAAGTTTAAATTGGTCTAGCATGTGATTGTCAATTTTGTTTGTTTCGTTTATAGCACGTCAGTGAACATGGCAAAGCTTTGTCAAAGAGAAGAGCTTTCAACCCAAATCGTCCATATCGATGCTCCATGTGCTGGAAGAGCTTTGCCGATGAAGACAAACTGACTAAACACATGATGTGCCACGGAAAGGATGAAGCAAAGCCGCTTGAATGCGAAATATGCCACAAACGGTAAATAGTGTGATATAAAAATAACATAATTACCGTTTAAAATAATCCAGCTCATCTGACCATAAGTTGCATACTTAACGATTGTGATCGAAGTAAATATTTTTGTCTCGATTGTGATCGAAGTAAATATTTTTGTCTCTGGAAAAACAAGGGTCAAACAAAAGAGCTTGCCAACAGATGATTCTAACTAACCAAGTAACAAAAAGGCCAACCCCAAATTGATTTAAAAGCCTAATCCTAAATGGAGTAATAAAAGGATGATCGTGAACCGACAAACACTATTGAAAATATTGCTTTCATGCAAACTCAAAACGTAAACATTTCTGAATTCTTCATCATGCTGTAGTAGTCGAAGAATGACAATGCTGTGAAATGCATTTGTTATTTCTAGGTTTCTGAATAACTCTGCCAGAGCGTGCCACATGAAGACTCATTCGGAAAGTAAATTCTACACGTGCTTCGTATGCTTGGAAGGATTCGACAGGGTGAGAATTTTTTCAAGCATATTTTGTGGCTTTCAATTTTTGTTTCCATCAATAATTATTATAAATACCGTATGTTTGAAAAGTATCTTCTTTACCAATTTATTTATCATTGCTGTCCGTGAATACCAATTCTTTGAAAAGCGCAGATTTCGAAATTTATAGATTACTAGCTGTACACGTGCCTCCTTTGGGTTTTAGACGAATCTCCAAACGAAACTAAAATTACGGACAGACAGACAAACAAACCCCATAACTTTAGTCTCACAGAAATATTCAATTAAAGCCAACATTGTTTCTAATTAGGTCCCCGCCATGAAGGAGCACGGGAAAGGTCATGTCGACCCTGATGGTGTGTTCAGATGCAAGGAATGTGGCAAAGAGTTCAAGGACTACATGCCTCTCCGGAAGCACATGAGAGCCTTCCATGGACCAAAGAAATACCCCTGCCCACATTGTGAAAGAGTCTTTCCAAGGTAAATGCTCGATCATTTGTTCATTCACCAAAACACCGCTGTGTGTACTTTGGGTTTCATCGAGAAGAGAGACTACAACAGCAGATAAAAAACAGTAGCAGCAAAACTTTGCACCCAAAGTCAGTCCGAACCATTTTAATGGTTTGTTTTATATTCATAAAACTCTTACAAATAGTTGTTGCATGCTCACACGCTATCTATTTTTTTAGACCAGACAAGCTGAAGCTACATATGCTGAAGCATTCGTCTCACAGAGAATTTATGTGTCACTTGTGCGGTCGTCAGTTCAAACGCAAAGACAAACTCAAGGTAGCGTTTAAAATATGACGTCACGACGTTGACATTCGCATGCTGGCACAACGTAAAAATAACGTCACTAATGAACAAATCAGCTGATTGGCCACTACCTAATTATCATAAAACAGCCAAAATTTTCCCCTATTTTCTTACCCCCCATTCAGTGGCTAAACGAACTAGCAATAATTTTCGGAAACACAACATGAGATTTATTTTCACAATATCCAGCTAAATTAATCTCCACTTCGTGTGCATACGTGTGGATATTAACATGTTTTTACTCTTGAACGTTATTAGGAACATGGCAAACGTATGCATGGCCCAGGTCGAGAAGAGAGACTGCAACAGCACAGACAGAAAATGTTCTTGCGTCAACAGCAGCAGCAAAAATTTGCACCCAAAGTCAGTCCGAACGACTACCACAGGTTGGTTTAGATTTTAGTTTGAAGTGTCAATAGTTCAGTTGTTGATCTCTGAAGGAAACTTTGTTTCATTTGCCGTGAATGAACGAATGCCCACCAACGCTCTGGCCACACTGAACTGACCAATTCTCTTTCCGAGTCCTAGATCCTTTCCAATAATATTCAGAATGGTCACAGAGACCCATACAGAGCCTGTATATTGTTCATGTAATTCTTTCCGATATCGGAAACAAATGGCTTGGTAACCCATTCAAAATCAGAATCGGAAAGCAGTGTGACCGTCTCTGCACATTAGTACACAAGTCAATTTTATCGGAAAGAAAATCGGACTCGGAAACAACATCGGTCAGTTCAGTGTGGTCAGGCCGTGAGAGGTTGGACTATTTTCAGAACGACACATAATTTTCTGAAGTCAGTGGCCGTTTCGGGTACTACCGATGGCCCGGATAGAATTGCAGGTGTCCCAGAGATGAAAGTTATTTAATCATATAATTGTTTCGTATTTTTTTCAGTTTCATTGATAAACAGTAAGTTTGTCAAAACAAAAGTACTCAATTTGTTTTCAAATATACTTAAGCTTTCATGATTTTGTCACATTCTGTTAATGGCACTTAAGATCAATGGTATTAATTTATTACTGAAAATTTTGATGACTGCGAATCTCAGGTGGCCCAGGCCGCATTTCAACTGGCCTCGGGCAACCCCCAAGTGATCCTCTGCTATTGTTTGGTGTGTTAGCGAAATATACGTGTTTGCTGCATGTTTTGGTACGAAGGAATCGAGAAGGTAATGTTTTCACAGGTGTCTGTCCGTTCACACGGGGGGGGGGGGCGCCCAGTCCCAGGTGGGGGAGGGTACCAAACTGGACTGGGATACCCCCCCTCCCTCCAGCTTGGGCCGGGGTACCTCCTCCCTCCCCAGCTGGGATTGGTGTACCCCCCCCCTCCCTGGAACAGTACAGAAGAGTGAGTAGTTGCTACGCAGCGGACGGTACACCTCTTGCGTTCACGCAGGAGGACTTTCTTGTTTACAAATATTTTAAGGAACTTGTTATTATTTTCCGTGTTGTTGTTGCAGGTTTATTTACAAGTGTCACGCGTGTATGTTGGGATTTAAGCGCCGAGGAATGCTAGTCAACCACCTCGCCAAACGTCATCCGGATATCAAACCGGAGGATGTACCGGAGCTGAATCTGCCGATACTCAGAACACAGAGGGATTACTACTGCCAGTATTGTGAAAAGGTACAGCCAGTCTACTGGTTTGTTCACATTGGAATGTCTATATTGGGTCGCAATGATGGCGAAAGGGTCTCAGGTCGGCTGAGACTGTGAATGCAATATGAAAGTGAAACCTCCATGGTACTGAAGGGATCCCTTGGTAGGGTCTTATATCTGTTCCTTGACAAGCAATATCCTTTGTTGAGTTTAACTGTTTATTTCAGTTATATTCGATCTACAATGTTGTTGCTCTCTGATGTATGTGCAGCATTTAAGCCTGGTATGGGAGCTGGCATTTAAGCCTAGTTGTTGTATCCTGAGTGGATTGGCATTTAAGCATACTTGACTGTACTGTGCAATGTATAAGTACCTAATGTGATCAGCACTTGAATGGCTGAGTTGGGTGACCTTTGCTATTGGCCACACGCTGAGCTGGAACCCTGAGGTTCTTAACTCAAGTGTGTAGTCTACAGCAGAACGGTACGTTATGGGACCTTTCAACATACACGGAGACGATATGGGTTCGGGTCCCTAGCCCCGTGGCCACAGTTGAAGTACAAGAAATATTCACACTGCACACAAAAGGAGACGGATCTCCATCGTTAAATGGCTACTGCACCCATTGTTGGAATAGGGATTTTATCCCCAGACAGATCCAAGTCCATCTCTGTATGTGAATGAGCCATTACATTATTATGTTGCAAGGCCACCTTCGTTTAGCAGTTAATTGTT
>JBCAUG010046659.1:0-23738 GCA_038406175.1 Haplosyllis leylae | reverse complement strand
GAACTAAGTGCCCATAAAAATTCGATTTACAGTCATTTCGATTTAAGGTAGGCTTAAAGTCCTTTGAATTAAGTGGAAATTCGAACTAACCGTGTTCGAATTAACCGTATATTTTAACATTGAAAACGGATAATATAGATAGATATTAATGGTTTCACATGAAGATGAATCTTCCTCAATATGTATATGTTTTAAATGTTATCCATCATTTAAAATGCAAAAGAACATTAGATCTGTATCAAAAAGAATAAGATATCCTTTCCTTCACTGCTATTTTCTGTATCTTTTAGATTGTAGATACCCAAAAGGACATATTTTTCTGAAACAAATTAATAGCGAAAGTTTATTTTGTTTAGTTGACACACCCTGAAGGAACTTCAGAAAATTCGGACTAAAGCGGAAATATCACTAATTTCTGACCTATTGAAGTCAATGGTTGGAATTTTTCTTGGATTTTTCCCTTGAAAAATCTGCAAATAACTCAGACATCTGAGCATCAACTTTGAAAATCATTACATAGTTTAAAGGATTGTGTAGTGGGTTTTGTACCAGATAATATTTAAATGTAAATATGCAGGGAATCAAAGAAAATTAACATTTTGTGTGAGCATCCCTTTTTTGTCAATCACTAATTTCTGACCACTGTGCACAAACTGGTTTTATCAATCACTAATTTCTGACTCTCCTAATGTTACTATTGCAAATCCGATTGAAGTCAGTTATTTCTGACACCCTGTCAGAAATAAGTGAAGAAAGTTTACGTTATCAGAATTACTGATTGGACATTATTCAGAAATGTTTGACCATATGCTTGTTTTTGTCATTTCTAACCTACTTCTAAATTGAAAACTTGAAAAATGGCCACATCACTCAGATCACAACACTAATATGCAAATTTTATTGCAAACATTACTTTTGTAAGGTCACTAGTGGAGGCAGCACCATTCAAAATCTCAAATCCCCATAGACTTCCATTGTAAAGCTTTTGTCAGAAATTAGTGACTCTCCATTTTAGTCAGAAATTGGTGATGTTCCTTCATGGTGCTCCAGTGGCCTAAAAGTTGCAAAGTAGGCTGCCACAACTGACCCTCCTAATCCCATACCAGCACCCACACCTTTGCTCAGATGTTCCAAGCAAACCATCATACATGATCATGGTGAAGTAGTTTGCCCACTCACTAGTGCTACTGATCCAGCCTGCCCACCAACTACAAGTCAAAACTACCATGATGATGTGTCATACCAGCCCATAGACCATTTGTTTAAAAAACTTTTTGGAGGATATCTATAGGTCCTTTTTTGTGGAGCAACTGATACCCCTGTTTTGGATGTCTGGTGATTTGTGCTCTGGGTTTCAAAGCCAGGGTGGTTCCCTCACTTGTATGCTTCCTCACCTGCATTCTACACTAATCAGATTTACCTCTGGTGTGACACCTGCTGACCTCTTGATGGCCAGCATGGCAGCCGATCACATTCTGTACATGCATGTAGCAGATGTAGGATGCTAGGATACAAACAAGAGACCCACACAGCAAGCAGACATGCTATCCACTTGGCTACCACAACTGACCTTAGCTCATAGACCATCCATCATGATGTGATTGTATCATGTGAAAAAATCTGTGACAATGTGTGGTGCCTGCCTATAGACCATCCATGATGTTGTGACTGTCCCTAAAGTAGTCACATCCCTGTAGGCTCTTGCAAACAAAATTTTAGTATTTTGATTAAGCTTGTGTGAGGGATGTTATATTATGTCATGTACACATCTTTGTCTGTATCCTGCATTCAAACTTATGAGAAGGTGGGAATCAATCTCTGCAAAGAATTCTAGCCTTTTATTTCTTGGAATGCATCAGGCAAAAACTAGTAGAGATAAGAGAGGAATGTAATAAGTGCTACCCAATTGAATTGGGATCCTCTGAAGAGTCCACTTACATAAGTCATGGGGTGATCTGTTACTTCCATGGTCAGTGTCAATGCAAGAATCTGTGTAATGTGTAGTGGGTCTGTGGGTTAGGATACTTCAAGATCAGTGCTTTTTGTAAGTATTCTTTGAGCATGTGGAAACATTTATCACACTCAGAGGTCAGTTGAAAACTATGTTAGTTCTGTGAAAACTCTTTGTTTTGAAAAATCTTGAAATGTTAGTGACCCTGGGTACAAACTTACATTCATATTCCTGTTGTAGTGGCACAGTTTACCGAAGTGCATAGTATCATGTGAGATCAGCTTTCAGTTTAGTTTGATTGCACATATTAAGGAAGATCATACTATATCACACCACATTCTAGAACATTAGCTCAGCATTCTGAATAGCTAAATGTGAATATTAATTAATATTTCTGCTGACTTTCTGCTGACATTGTGGTCATGTGACCAGTAAATTTTCTGCTTTTTCATCTGCTGTATTCTGAGCTTCATGGAGTAAAAACCTGTTTTTCTATTGAATGGAATTCGATAAGACTGGGTAGTCCTGCTCATGGAATAGTGCCAAAAATTGTACACAAAACTCTGCCAGAGCCACTTTTTCTGCCTATATTAAAATTAAAATAACCCTTGTTACTATATTATTTTCGGTCAGATCTCCCCCAGATTTACCATAAAGGTAGTTTAATAGTTCATTTATTTGGATCCACTTCCTTATTTAATGTCAGTATTGTCAATTGTCCAGTATTTCAGGCCAAAGTGATGTGAGTGATAATATGTGTTTCTGACCACTTCTAAAAAAATGTAGAACTCTCCTTTTTGGAGGTAAATTTGTAGAACTCAAATTTGGCTGTTCCATAAATAGTTTCACAAAAATGGTTTAATAATAGTTCTTAATAGATCTTAATCTTGTTCCATTCGATAGACAGGTTACCAATACTTTAAGAGTTTTCATATTTCCCTACACAAATTAAATCTTTGACAATTCCACCAGTCCTAATAACTGTTTCACTTCTTTTGGGTTCTTTGGTGTTGGCATTGTTTGCAATGCTTTCCATTTTCTCGGGGGTGCAGGAATTTTTGAAGAAACTATTCTTCATCGCTCTTCAAATGTGTGTGATATCTTTTGTTCGGTCTGCAGTTTACTAATAGTCCTTTGCGGAAACAGCCGAGCGTTTCCGGAAATAGCCGATCATAGTAAAATGGATGTTAGTAAGGATATTGCATTAAAATCTTGGATATTTTGCTGTGTTCAGTGATTAAAACGACGATGAGTGGAGCTGAGAGCGCGAGTGATGTATCGAGCGATGGAGATATTGCACATTTCTACCGACCAGGTGAGTAGAATCTCCGCAATCACTGCGTCTCTTTCAGGCGGTTCTGTGTTTTTGTTTCACATTTGAGCAGCGTTCATCAGCCTCTGAATCAGGATCACCCTTGTTTTCATGTTTTGTAGATTTTCAAGTCGAGGATTTGAACATCAGATTGTAAAAATGGGACAAGGGAAAGAATCCGAGTATTGACATTGGTTTATCATGATTATGAAGTCAAAGAACGACATGTTTATGTTTGGTCAGTTATTATGTCCATCATAGATCTACATGTCGAATATGTCACTCTCTCAGTTGAGTTGTTGCTGAAAAATAATAAGAAACGTGCATCAGTGGACATTAGCTGGTTTCATTAGCATGAAAACGTTGTGATAGCAGTTAGCAAGAAAAGTTTTGATGACTTCAGCCGAGCTGCACATGCGTTGTGTTTGTTATCTTGGTCATCACGTTAAGATTTATGAGTAGATCTATGATATCATCAGATTTATGAATGAATGGAGAGAGATAACTATAATCAAGTTAAAAGTTCATTGAATTGAATTCACTAAAGTTTATTCCCGTGGAAGTGAATGAGAAAAACTCTTACTCTTCCTGGCGGGATTGTGTGGAGGAAAGGTGGGATGGGGGAAGCATAACAAAATTATTTAATTTGAAGTGAAAATTAACACTTTGGAAGTGAAAGACAAATTTTGTCCAGTGTAGCCTCTCATAATTCAGTGTGAGCATCTGGAGGTGAGGAGAAAGGGGGTGCAGGAGCCATACTACTGTTGGGGTCATAGTTCAACAGGTTGTGCAATTTCGTTCAGCTCACGTGCAGTAACTACAGTGAGGAACACATACAGGAAGAAGGCACTTCCAGCAGTATATACTTGAAGTACATGCTGTGGAACATGCTGCAGTGCGATCTGCGTATCCTACCGAGTCTAGTTCGTAATCTCCCAGGAATGTACGGCGATTACGTATTAGCCGTGTAACAGCCTGAAGGCAAAGCGATGATTACGTATTACTACTTGCGTTCAACAGTGCAGACCGGATCATGACATCCCAACTGTAAAGGTACAGATGAAATCATTTGTCCATCCAGGGTAGGGGAGGCAGAGACAATTTGAAATTACAAAACAACAGAGGAAGTATATGTCATGTGTCTCTTTGTAAAATATTAGGATGGGTTAATGTCGAAACGAAATGGTACTCTTTCGGTGTAAGGGGGGGGGGTTTAATTCAGATTCAGATCCAAAGTTCTCTGTGAGAAATTTCAATTTCGTTGGGGGGGGGGAGGAGGGGGGTCAAATTGCAAAAGAAGGCCACTCTTTGAGGCCACTCTCTTTATATTACCATCTCTCTTTTATTTTAAAGTTAAAGCCTGAGATGTTCCTTTTCACCACTGGAAGACCTGAACGTTGACTAAATGGCACATTCTTCCTTTATTTCGGTTTACTATTCAAGTGGTTTTGTTTTCTCGACCTGGAAATCGACCATTCTTCCTCAGAAATTGCCAATTGGTCTTCTTCGTCTCCGTTTGATTTTGATGTTGTCATTTGGAGAAGTGCTCATTGTGACATGTCACAGACTATTGTGGTGAAATCAATCAAATTTTGACTTTCGTTTTGCTTTAATATCCCAGGACTAGGCAGACAAAAATTTTTTGTTTAAATTTCTGTTCAATTTTTTTTCTTTTGTTAACAAAAAATTTCCCAACAGAACAAATATTCATCCAAATTCAAAATTATTTGAACCAAAATTCATTGTAGGAGATTTTAATGTCATTTGTTAAACGGAACGCCTTGTTTGTGGTCACTTATGAAATTTCAAAAATGTCATTGGATTTCAAAAATTCCAAAACCAAAATGTGTTTCAGGCCGCCCTGAGCCAAATTGATTTTTTGGCCCCAGAACACCCGGAAATGAGATAACACCAGATTTGGCTTGATACAAATTTGGACCCAAAACTGTTTTTTTTTCTTCAAATTTTTTGTTCAAAACCATCCATCTAATGTTATATCTATTGACCTAAAAAAATATACTTGTGTAAAAGTATTCTTGTGTTTTCTAACCTCATACCCATTCCATGGACTGAATCTGTTGCCTATTGTTGTGAAACTAAATTACCATACCGGCACATGCTACGATTGAGATTATCTTTTGTGAGGGTCTTGCTTTCTGATTGCTTTGTCCCGCAATCAGGAAACTACTGTAATGAGTAATTTCTTATATAGGGCAGTTACTAAGTAATATTTATCAGCAACAAAGTTTCCTGTTTGAGTACATTTGTAGCTGATGCTTAAAGGATTGCGTAACATGCAGTAATTAATGTAAATGTGGGTACGTTTCACTTAAATTTATGGCCAGTTCCCATGGTAACGGAACCTGATCACTTTAATTCAAGTGGGATTTTCAGTTTCATTGTAGTTATACCTCTCTAATTTTTGCGCTCACTTTTTTTCGGATGAAACCAAATTGGGAAGAAATGACATTGAGATGTAAGCTGATGTCACGGTCACAATTAATGATGTTTTTAGTGACAATAAAAGACAAGAAAGGGTTGTGAGGCTGTTCACTCTTCCGTGTTGTTTAGTACAATGGTCGTCAGCGGGAGAGTTTGTAATCTCTTCATCTCCCAAAGTCTGTTTACATTACATTATATTGGGTCTTACTTGCAAGAAGCAAAAAGGTGTACATGTAAACGAGAACTGCTCGTTGTATGTGGGAAACATTTTAATTTTGATGCGAACAAATCGGCTTGTTGTAACAGAAATCATTGTAAACGGTAGCCTGTTTGTCTATCGTATCGCATTTGCTCCTATTACCTCCCTTGCTTCCTTTCATGGCCTTTTTCAGTCAAACATACAAACAAGAAAGTCCTGCGTGAACGCAAGAGGCATACCGACCGCGGCGTAGCAAGTGCTCGCTCTGCTGTCCTATCGGGGGGGAGGGTGTTACCCAGGCTGAGTACCCCCCAGCTGTGGGACTGAGTACCCCCCAGTTGTTCTGTGGGACTGAGTACCCCCCAGTTGTTCTGTGGGACTGAGTACCCCCCCTGTGGCTGTGTGACTGAGTACCCCCCAGGGTCAGACCCCCACAGATCACCCTGGCTATGTATATGACTTGAGTACTCCCCCCCCCACTGTGAACTGACAAACAAATTGAAAATATTACCTCCTCTTGTACTACATATGTGGTCAGTTACGTAAGAGTTAATCGATGGAGGGGTCATGGTTTATCAATTAATAATGCCCAGAGTGAGCGAAGCGAGTGAGGGCATTGGTAATTGATAAGCCACAGTGCCGATATGATTAACTGGCTTATACCCAGACTGGGGGTTAAGTAAATTTACTTAGTAGGTTATAAGTGAAAAGGTATTGAATATTGATGGGGGTGTGAGGCATATAGTGAGGGTACTATGAAGAGAGGAATTTGTGTAATGTATTAGAATTTCAATATTAGTTTTAGGGTTTTTTTTTGATTTTTTGGTGGGTGCCACTGGAGAGTTTGTGAGTGGAATAGGTTGAATGGAGAATGCATGGGGTATTGTGTGGAAAGTTTCGCGGTATTTGTGAGTTTTTAAGGTGACATGTGTATTGCTGTAGTAATTTATTCAGGTTTTTAGCCAATGGTATTGATGAGAAATAGGTTGTAGTAGAGGGGTATTGGTGGGATTGTATGCAGGTGCGTGATTTGTGTTATTGTTTTGTGTGTCTGTGAGTGAGGAGTGGAAGTATGTGGGAATCTGATGAAGATTTTGAGTGTTCGCAAGTGTCTAATGTGGATGTTTTGGAATATTATGAATCTCAAAGGATTAATGAGGAGGAGAATATGGTGTTTGAAGGATTAGGTGGTGTGGTTTCGTTAGAAAATGGAAGTAATGATGGGGTTGAGAAAAGCAGGGAGGAGGAATCGAATCGCAGAATTATTTACGGTGATGTTGAAATTGAAGATATATCGAGTGAAGATGAGAGGTAATTATTCTTGTATTTGTTGTTGTCTATTAGGTTTATGGTGGGTATTGTTCAGATAGAATTGTGAAATGGATATTTATTGTATTTTGTTATATTTCAGTTGTGTAGAAGTTGGGGATAGGTGAGTTTTTGGTGGTGTCAAAGGAGAGGTTTCTGATGGGTAAGCATGTTTGATTTATGAGGTGATGCGAAAATTTTGGTAGATTTTTATTGATTGTAAGTGGTATTAATGAATTGTTTTGTTAGTAGGGTATGCGATGGTGAAGTGAAGATGGATGTGGATGAAGGGAAAAGGAATTTTCGTGGCAAGAAGAGGCCGTACCATGAACCACAGTCTGCAGATAAGATTCAAGAATTGTCTTTTAAGAACTTTGCTGAAATGAGTAAGAAGAAAATTAGGTGGGCTGTGAATCTATTCAGTGATTGGAGGATTAGTAGGATGAAGGAAGTGTTTGTTGAGAAAGAGATTCGTGTTACTGATCTGTCTTTTGTGAATGAGTTTAGTGAGGCTAATTTGGCTTATTGCCTGTGTAGGTTTATACAGGAAATTAAGAAGATGGACAAGACTGATTACCCACCAAACACATTGCAAGAAATTATAATAATGATGCAGATGCATCTACATCAGAATGGTATTTTTAGGAAGTTGCTGGATGGGGTTGAATTTGTTAGATTGAGGAATGTGTTAGATAATACTATGAAGGAGTGCACTGCAAGAGGGTTGGGTGTGAGGACATCTTGTACTGTAATTACGGTTGAGAGGGAAAATCAATTATTTGAGTCAAAAGCATAGGGTGAAGATAGTCCTGAGCAGCTGTTAAGGACTGTCATATATTTGTTGGGTTTGCATTGTGCATTGTGTGGGGGGGTGGAGCATACTAGATTGAGGAGACCTGGGTTTAATCCTCAGATAACTACAGAAATAGATGAAGTGACTGGTAGGGAAATGCTTATATATAGGAAAGATCTGTTGCGGAAGACTAATCAGGGTGGTCTTGGTGCTAAACCTATTGTGGTAAAAGTTTTTGCTTCTGAAGATCGAACGAGGTGCCCAGTGTGTCTTTTTGTAAAGTATTGTGGTTTGTTGCCGCAGTCAAAATCATGTGGGAAACTGTATTTACGACCCAGAACAAGGCCTACTCCTGCTGTTTGGTATTGTGATCAGCCCTATGGTAAGAATAAGATTGGTGGTACTGTAAAGGAGGTGTGTAACTTGGCAAAATTAGAGGGGAGGTACACCAATCATAGCCTTAGAGCAACTAGTGCTACTTGTATGTATGACTGCGATGTTCCGGAACAGGTGATAAAAGAAATTACTGGTCATAAGAGTGATTGTGTTAGATGTTACAAGAGGACCAGTGATGAAATGTTGAAGAAGGCAAGTGGTAGTATTGGGTCTGGGAAGAAGTTGGAAGATGACAGTAAGAGGCAAAAGTTGAATGATGGGAGAGTAAGAAGTGTGGTGTTGTGAAGGAAGGGAAATTTTCGACTGGTAAGAATGTGAATGATGTACTGTCACCTTGTCAGATAATGAAAAATGTAATTAGGACAAGGGCAGAAATTAGAAAGAAGAAAGGCAAGAAGGTTGTCAGTAAGTTGGCGAAAAAAATTTTGAAATCAAAGAAGAAGAAGTTGGTGAAAAAAATGAGCAAAGTTGGCAGAAAGAAGAGAATTGTAATTGATTTGAATGTTAATCTTAGTTGTGGTAAGTAATGAATTTGGTCACTTTGCAGTATTTGTCATAACAGATGGAAAGAGAAAAGTTAGTAATTTTGAATGTTTGAATGGGTTGAATTGTTTGATGTGAATGTTTATAGCACCTGTGTGTCGTCAATAAAACAATAGCACCATAAGGATGTCTTTTGTTTTATTTGAAAGTTGATTAATGGGTAAGAATCAATTTTTAGTAACAATACTTAATTTGCGAGTCGGGGTGTAAAATGAGTTAGCTGAACAGAGGCCGACAATTTCACGCTCAGTTTCCGTCACTGTTGTTGATTCACACTGCCCTCTCATCACTGTGCTGCAACTAGAGACTGGGCATTCCTTGTTTTTACGGTTTAACAAAGAAGGAGAAAACTGATAAAACATCAAAAGAAAGAAGAAGAAGAAGAAAGAAAGAGTGCCAATACATGCATGGAAGTTCCTGTGAGCATCAAATTTGTTGTTTCATCGACAGTACCTGAACTTCTTCCACAACAGTAACATTCTAAAAAATAGTGAGCTGATCAAATTTACATATTCCTTTGAGGAGCGTTTTATGGAATTTACAACTGAGGAACAGAAGTGTATGTGTGTGATTATGTGTTTTGGTTCATGTGCTGCCTTGTAGCTGAATACGAAGACATTGACAAGCTGTGAAGTTTTGCCCTTGTTTGGAATGTGGTGGGAATTTCGCCTTGTGGCTCGAACATACCTCTCTTGTTTTGTCGATAAAATAATCACAAAAAGGAACATCTGAAACGTGTGGGTCGAAGTCTAGAAACTCTGTGGAATTCCGTTACAGTTGACAAATACTCCCAAGCCAAGCACCTGGTCACAATGTCGTACGTTAAAGGTTTACAGCACTTTTGTTACAAAGTGACACGTACAGTGAGTCCTCAGTTTGAAGGCTATTTTTTTAGTGATCACAAGAACTGTAGAACATCTACTTTACACACAGCCCTCCATCAAGTTTGGACGGTCACTTCCAATTTAAAATCAAAAATATTTGAAACAAGGAAGTCCTACTGCGTGACCGCAAGAGCCATACTACCGCGGCGTAGCATCACTTCCTCTCGTGTCCCAGGAGGGTACCCCCTGTCCTGTCCTGGGGGTTGGGGTACCCCCTGCCCTGTACTGGCTGGGGTATCCCCTCCCCCAGCAGGACCTGGAACAGGACTTTGGACAGGACCAATGACAGGACTAGAGGGTACCCCACCAGAAAGGCCATGGGACCAGAGACTGGAAAGGGACCTGGGACCAGAGGCTGGAGCACCGCCTCCCGCACAAGCGAGATCTGGAACAGGACTTTGAACAGGACCGGTGAAAGGACTGGGTTATACCCCCTGGAAAGAACATGGGCCCTGGGACCAGAGGCCAAGACATCCGCACCCCACCCCCGAACAGACAGACACACCTGTGAAAACATAATCCCCCATCGTACTACGTACGCGGGCGGTAAAAATAGGTGGATAAATTCAGATTCATGTAACGTTGTCTCACTGACATGTTACCAGTGATCATTGCTCTCCGTGAAAATCATATCTGGGACCAGGAAACATTTCATGGCCCTCGTAGAGGAACTCCACTGTAGACGAGAAGTAGCAGAACGTTTTACGTATTCCAACTGGTTCTACAGTGTTTTTGATGTGTTTGCCTCCAGCCTGCGTAACCACAGGGCGATCAAGTTGTTTTCTTTGTAAATCTGGTTAGTTTTCAAATTTTTTTTTGGAGTGGGGAAGGGGAGCATGTCCATCTGTGGCATCAGTGACTCTCCAGGGACGTCTTGGTATTAAGTGTAAATCATTGGTCACCCAGACAATTTGTTGAACAATCGTCAGAATCACACCAGAGTGATACACCTGCGTGCAAAAATCAGTGTTTGGATGGTATATGCCTGTTTATTACAGGTATGCTCAGGTATTTTTGTTCGTGAATGACTCAGTACTCATTTATTAGGCTTACATAGGCAGTCTGCAGTCTGGGCTTTAAAAAACTGTGATGTTCTGTTCACTTTCAATCAACTGTGTGCACGAAACAGATGGTCTTGTAGCATGGTACATTTGCTGTCAGAGCGCCACTGCTACAACCCTAGTTTTAGTTTTAAGAATTTTACTTACAGTGAAATAATGTAAAAATACATGTCTGGTAAGCATTTTTGCTTTTGTTTCTTATCATTACATTAATTGATAATTTTGCTGTAATTTTACACCACCAACATTTTCACGATATGAGCCACGATGATAAATATGTACTATAAAAAAGTTCCAGACAACATTTCAGGCATCATTTGCTCAGGTATGAATTTTTTCTGCCATCATACCCTACGTTCACCCATACAGAGGTTCTTTCGTTCGTTTAGAAACCTCATGAATAGTTTTGTAACCAAAATTGGAACGTGAAACTACACACAGCGGAATTAAATACACAAACGCAGCGATAAAATTGTGACTCACACGGGCATGTAGTGGGATTTTTGTAAATTCAATTTCCTACTGAGACTACCAATTTTTTTTCGCAAAAAATGATGCAATTTTGGCTGCAAGAAACATTATGCCATTGGTTCTGTGATAAAAAATATCATACTTAATGTGGAGATCAAACATAATTTAAAGTAAATCAGCACCATTGTGTTCCGTACTAAATGAGGGACACACTTTACAGTTCGGGTAAATTCAATTTTGGAAAAACAGGAATTTCCTTGTATAAGCATATTGCGGCCACCAGCGTGTTCCATGACCGTGTGTCATGGATGGATTTTTCTCTTGGCACGGTATAGCTACAACACAGGGAACATAACAGAATTTTTTTGTCTCATTGAGGATTGTTCATTGGTACAGGGCAACATATTTTTATTTAAGTAAACTATTTTTCGTTTCCTCGATGAATGAAGGCAAATGTCCGCAATACTTCATGGACAGTCCCATGGACTAATTTTTCATAGAGTATTGTCTATTGTTTCGACGACATTACTCGAGCCTTTGTTGTCTGTTGTATCGGTTACAATACTGTTTATGAACTAATTCGAGTAGTCATTATTGTCAGTATGTGAATATGCAGATAGAATATAATCATTTCAGGACGTGGTGGCCTTAACGTTGTACGTCACCACGTCATTTCTGTTTGGGTTTATGTCTTAAACATGAATATGGTTAATTAACAATATTGCATGTAATTTATCATAAAGACATAGGTATGTCATAAATTATCACATGACCACCAAGATTGTAGAATCGTTGTCAATATGAATGAACACGATTGTCATTGACATTAAGAGTTTAAGGATGTTAATTTATTCAGGTATTTTCATTTGAAGGACTAAGTTTTCAACATGAAGAACATTGTTTATACTTCATCGTGTGAAATTTTACAAAATTCTGATTGGCATTGACTTCAGTGGGAGCTTGGACCAACATTTTGGACTAATTTCTCATTAAGGGGATTCAATTGCAGTGGTTTTTGCTGCATCTATCATACAGTGTCACACAACATCATTAAAATTGTTATGAGGCCGGTAGCAGAACAATTTTGTCTCGGACCCTATAATTTTTTGCAGTTTCTTTATCAAGTTATTACTATCCTGGAAAGTTTCATATATATATTTAATAGCTTTTGATAAGGAAATACACGCGTAAGGAGTAACCAAAAATATTCATTCGATGATCTACTCCGGACTAATAACTCGGCGAAAATTCGCCATTATGTCCAGAAGAATGTGAGAATTCAGAGCATTTTCATTTTGTTTTGGGAATGAATACATTGTGAATTTTGATAATACCCGCTTAATTGAACTAAAATGTCTTTATTTATCATTTGTCTGATGGTGTACCAGATTCGTTAACAAACGGGGAATACCTGTGGACGTCAAAATACATTTATTATTATCTTTTCGCATTTACAAGGATACTTTGGTAGAAACTTTGTGAGTATTTGAAAATCAAAGCTCTGAATTTTAATGATACCCCTCTAACATACAAAATGAAAGGTGTTAGGAGTTGTTTGCTGCGGTCTGCTAGGTGCTTCTCACAACCACTCCCAATTGAAAGATATTTGTCAAGACAAATTACAATTAGAAAGATAATTAATACATGACTTGCCAAATAATTTGAAAAAGATAGTGTTTCACTTGATCATGTGTGTCGAAACCTTTCTGAATGTAAATTAATTTGTTCCAAACAAATTCTCAGGTGGTAGCATCCATCCACCAAAGTCTCCAATAATGTTGATGTAAGCTGGGGATCCATTGTCCTCACCAAAGATCCACTCAGTCATTGTAGGAAACATTTGAATGGGCAGCATTCCAATGTGAGCAAAATCATGATCGTAAGAAGCATAACAGGAAGCTAGTATTCCATCAACCACAATGTTGCCATCATCTGTCTGAGGAACATAGGCACCTATTGAACATTAGTGAAAATCACTTTAGTGTTTCATTGTACCTATTTAGTTCAGAACACAGTGATGATGGTGTGTCAACATTACTGTTTGCAGTGTTGTATTTAGTGGTTCTCCAGGGGTTATGATAAGATCACTGTGGACTATATTGTCTATTTTAGGTAGATTAGTTAAAATGTCTTCATATGGAAATGCAAACTTACAAAATATGATCAATAAGGTAAATATTATATCCACAAATCATTATCTTCCTAAGGTTGTAGAAAAGTAATTGAAGTGATAACTTCTAACTATTTACTTTGATGATTTTTTTTGGGAATATTTAAATTAGGCAAGACTTAATTTTGGGATCAACTACTCCAACTGGACCAGTTGATAATTTAGCTCAAGTACAATACTGTGGATTATTTACCATGGCAAAGTGCATGAGAACAACAGTAAAATCACATCCAAATTGAGGCCACTGAATAATTTAATTACCTTGCATAATGAAGCTTGATACACTGATGACTGCAGCAGGTTCCAATTTGTAATTTTCCAGAACCAATACTTCATTTCCAATTGCTAAGTTGTCTGCATATCTGTAGGAAAAAATGACTGTGATATTTGATACTAATAGTGTGATATGGTACCATAGTTGAGAGTTAGATTGATCAAAGATTGCACTTACATTGCAATGAATTTTCCATAAGAACTCTTTCTAGCATAAATCAGATGGTTTCCAGACAAACTAATGGTATTATTTGCAGAAGTAGTAATTGACTTGTACATGTTGAGAGTGCCCTGTAGTTTCTTCAGAAATGTCTTTACTCTGCTGTATGTCAAAATACCAGTTGAGGAAACTGAAGACATTACAGAAATAGCTTTGAATGGTGCTACACTTAATTAACATTGAGTGTATTTTTGGGAAATTTATTCAGAAATATTGTCATAGACCGTTTCTGGGTTTGGTTTCAATGTGGTTTCATCTCTTTCAGTAGATATTTGAAAAAACGAAGTGGAACATTTTAAATGTTTGTACCTGTCTGTACCCTGTCTCCTATTTGCAGTTCAGACATTGCCACTGCTTTTCCCTTTTCAAGATTGACTTGGGCTGTAGATGGGAAACAAATGTTTTCTAAATTAATTTGTGGCTTTGGTGGTACAAAGCATCCTACACAGCATGAAAACTCAGTGTTAGCAGTAGCATCTGGGCATTGAGTTCCACAGTTGTCGCATGTACCACTAAAAGTTGGCATATTACAGCAGTATTCGTTTCCTTGGTTTGCTGTTCGACACCTTCGCACTTTTTGATCAGTGCACACAGATGTCACCTGAAATTATTTAATATGGACCTAAGTGTTGCCATTAGAATGAAAATTAGAAGGAATATATGATTTACAAAAAGTACAAGGAATAGACAATAGAAATTTCCACTGTGCAAGTACTGTAGAACCATATTTGCATACCCATTCATATCGTAGTTGCTTCCATTCACAGCTTTGAGGTGTTAGCCCCACATAAGTTGGACGTTTAGTTTTTGGTATTACTGTGGAGTAGCAACATTTATCAGGATCGTCGGAGCACGGAGTTCCACATTTATCGCATGTGCCAGTCCAAGTTTGACGTTTGCAAGAAACCTTGTTTCCTTTGCGTGTACACGTACCACTTCTTGCGTTTTCACATATTTTAGTTTCCTTTTCCTGAAAATTTGAGAAATGTGAGTTAGGTGATTTTTTAGTAAAATTTGCAGAAATTTAACACCTCTCAGAGTTTCCAGTGAGGGTTACACTTATCTTAAAGACAGACAATTTTTTGTAAAGGCAGGAAAAGTGAATAAAACAAAGTACTAAAATTAAAGCCCTGCGCTTTGTAAAAATGAGCCATTTTGGTTTTTGACTGTATATAATTTACAGCGTATTATTTACTGAAAAATAAATTAGTCGGCTCAAAGTATGTCTATATTGAATTAGTCTTATTTTACAAATTTGTTGCCATCCGCGTATGCGGATAGGTAATAATTTCATTCAGGTCTGTCTGTCTGTCTGTCACTTTTGAATGGCAAGAGATAGGAAGTTCATTTTTTGTATACAGATACATCTGTTGACCATATCCAGGTCGAGTTTGAGTATCAAGGTTATTGGATCAAGGTCAAGGTCAAACAAATAAATTTTACTTAACAAAGCTTTACTTCTGTATGCCTATATTCCACTAAAACTTACACAGAAGATCAAGGTAATCTGAAGGTCAAGGTCAAGGTCATCTGGAGGTCAAGATAAATTAAAGGAAATCAATTTTCTGTCTATTGTAAATGTTTTTGTGATCTATGTGTTATGCGGATGGTACGCCTTCGACTGAAAGGCATTCTTGTTGATTTTGATTTTGCCAAATGGTAATTAGTAGAGAGGAAACATTGCAGTATTTAATTGTATCTTTCAAAAACTTTCCAGTCACACTTCCATGTTAATTTTGATTTCAAACTTCGATTTCCCCGTGTCACCAATATTACTCTTTAGTTCTTTTGGTGGTTGTACATCCTCCAGTTCGTCACTGGGGCTTTCAGGTCTCTTATCTCAGGGGGTGACTGCAGATGTTCTTGGGTATCTTTTCAAAGAGCAGACTAAACACTTGTAGACTGCAATGCTGTTGGAGGGGTCACATTGGGCCACAAATAACACATACAAGCCACAGGGGATCGAGTAGGATTATCACTCTAGACATGCAGGACTCTTATTGGTCCAAAATAACCATGGATCATGTAATGGGGGGTGGGGTCTGATTGGTCCATGGGGGTGTGCATATGATGGGGAACACTGGTTGGTTAATACTGGAGGGGGACTACATGATTAAGGCATTATCAGTACATGTATGTGAGGAGGGATTTCAATCAGTATAACCATACATTCTTGTGGTTCACAATAACCACATTAAGTCCAAACAACCCGGAATCATTCCTGTATTTTGTAACCTGTTACACCCATGAAAGGTAGAATTTTGCTGATGTATTCACTGTATCCCTTACAAACAATCAATACAAAAACAAGAAAACAATACTGCTCATGGGAAAAGTATTTTTCCAGACCATTGTTCATTGATAAAATTACAAATGTATTTTTTCGTTTTTTATGTGCCACCCACTGTGATATCCTTGGTCAGGTTTCAGAAGAAAATACTTTTTATCTTTGTAGTGGCGCCTGCTTGAGCAAAATGACTTGTCTCCTCACTATGGTGTCTATCTGCTTGCTTGTGGACAGATTGATATTTTATGCAAGAAATTAACACCAGGCGACTCTATCCTGGACTTAAAAGACACTTTATGATGGGCTTAAAGACACATTTTAGTCTCAATGATATTTTACAGGAAGTGCTTCAAGAGACTTTTTGCAAGAAATCTACACTGGTTGGCTCTGAGCTTAAAGACACTTAAGTAAATGCTTAAAACACTTTTTAGTCTCAATGATACTTTACAGGAAGTGCTCGAAGACACTTTTTAGTCTTAATGAAACCACCACAAGAAGTGCTTAAAACACCTTTCAGTCTCAATGACCAGTCGCAATACCTCAGGGTCTCTTAGACTGTCCTCAACAAGACCTCAAAAGTCCCTTTAAGAGACTTTGTGCTTAACAGGCCTCAAAGTCTCTCATCAGTTGCAGTTCTGACAGGCTCACTGAAAACGAGATGTGCGATTTTCAGGTGTGACACAATGCTCATAAGCATTCTTGTTTTTACAAATTGTTTCACTAAATGGTACTTTTAATTTAAAAGAAGTGTTCCATTAACGTCCCTGAAATATAGTGAAGCCACAGATGATTTAATTTTACATACCCATTCATCTTTCAAACACCACCATCCAGGACTCCCTGGTGTGTAAAACTTCTCACTTTCAGTGGCAGCGTTGTCTTCTGTTGAAGTAAAAGTTTAATTTTGGACAGTGCATGGCAATAGTTTTCAAAATTATAACAACATGAAAAGCGATTCATTACCATATTTCACTGTCGGGTTGCAGTAGTGGATTGGTATTTGTAAAACCCAGACGCATAGAAACATGAGATTGTAGGAATTCATGCTTCCGAAAGTTGCCAAGTGTTAAATTTATTGTTAATAAATTAATAATGATTCAGCTTCAGTAAAATCTATGTGAAATGATATGAGTGAATATGTTCTTTTATATATTTGAACTATTGATTTTTCCAGTTCTGTTTACTGCAGTCGCCATAAAACATCAATGTGATTGGCTAACATGGGTGGTAGAACGCCAGAACAAGTTGTCAGTCAAACTCAGGTGAATATTGGGAGAGATTGCATCCTGACATCACAGAAATGCTTATCAAGCATGCATTATTGTTACTAACTCAAATATTTGAAATGTTACTGGCAGTTTTTTCACATGGTATGATACAGACGTATCAGTAGTGTGTCATGTATAGTACACTCGTACATAATGACTGTTATGTTAATAGCTGCAATAATTACTTTGTGGTAAAGGTTAAGCAGTTGATGAAAATACTTTTTAGGTGGTTTAATTTACGGCGGTATGAGCAGATGTCAGTAATTTTTGGACCTGTTTTTGCCATTTTAAGGCCCCTTCTATGCATCCTAGTAATAAGAACACAGTCTTATAGAGGAGGTCCTAAGCTTTGATTTGACAGGTATCACATCACATCAGTTAAGATATCGACTTCAGAGATGAAAAGGTGAGGAGAAATTGGGGGAATTTTTTATCCAACTGAAATCACCATGATAAGAAACATGGCTCTTTTTTATTATTGATCTGGCAATATATGCATTATATCTCACTCTTTCTTTAAGTTCAGTGGAAAACCCCACAGCAGGATCGAGCAATGGGATATGGGTACCATTAAGCAAAATTTTTTTTTGAGGGGGGGTATCATCATGCAGCAATGGGGAAGGAAGTGGGGAGGGGGTGGAGGCAGAAATGTGGGAGAGGGTACCATCAACGAACAGTGTACACCAATGACCCTGAGAATAGTGATTTCTGTGAAGGTCCTTGTGTTGGGGCAGTTCAAAGGCAACTCTCAATAGCTGCTGAAGGTTGAGTTCTGCTCTTGAAAAGTGTGCATTCTGTCTTATGTCTCCTGGAACTTTTTTCAAATTTTGGAGGGGTGATTGTATAATTAGTTGTTTGTACGATGTATACAGGTCTCAAATTTGTGTCTCATGACACTGAATTTACCGATGAACTTTTTTCTATTTAAAAATTCAGTGATTTGGTGATTTCACTTCAGTGATCTTGTAGTTGATGACAGAAGGAGAAGTAAAATATATGTTGAGGAAGTAGCCAACGTACGACGCTTTAAAATAAATAAAACTGAGTTTTCTTTGTCAGACATTTTCCATAAAAAATTGATTTTCGAACAAAGAAGGATGGTTTCATTCTGTTTTTCTCTTGATTTGTTTTTACGCAATGAATAGATGTTGATTGTTGTCGATTTGTACCAAATGTAAAATACCATTTCTGCTTTTTTGTTGTACGTTTGTTTATCTAGTTTACAAACAGATTAACATTTTGGTTTTTTCCATTGATTCAAAAGCTCAATGATAAGTGGTTTTTCCACTGTCATTTTGAAATATGTGTTTTTTTTTTCTCTTGGAAAAAAAATGTTTTGGATACAATTGAACAATCACGCAATGATTAAGGTTTTCTTTTTTTGTGTCCGGCAAGGGGACTCAATTGTTCCTTGGGTGTGGTTGAATGGTTGATCAAGCCGTGAGAAGTCACTTTAACCGTGATCTTTCGAGTTTTGGATTCCAAATTCTACCGTTCTGTACCAACGACCAATGCAAAATGACTGACTCACAAAATGGTTGCCACTTTGTAGAAGACCAAAGATGGCTGCGAACGTCTCCTTAGCCTTCACCTTGTTCCATGTTTAGAAGTTTCGTTCCATCACCATCACCATTGGCTTGACTCCACGTCTTAGTGTCGATATTTTATCACAAATGTCATGCATGTAATGGCAGTTTTGTTATGAGGGTAAGGGTGGGGTCAAGTCCTAAAAGTTCCTAAAGATCACGACCCCCCGCCCCCCACAAATTGCGTGTAGGGATTGGCAGTCGGTCGTGTTTAGGTGGGTCCTGCAGACTTGATTCTTTAAACTCCTCCCACGAGTACCTGTTGTTGAAGTTGCTAAAATAATTTTACCCGCAACTTTATTGCACTTGAGAGAAAATGCTCCACATCCCTGTATCCTTTACATTTGAACTTAACATTAACATTTTGTGTTTAGCCTTATTGACGTTATCATTTTAAAATGTTAAATAGAAGCAGACAGATTTACTCGCGATCCTGTACAGCGTTCCACTGGAACGATCAGTTAAAAATGCCCTACATATTCACCCTTAAATGGTCAGGTCCCTCAAATGTATTTACCTTTGGTTCAAAATTTTAGTTCATAATATTCCCTTGTGCGATCTATGTTCACAGAAGTGTTGACATTGAATTCTTTGCGAGATTTGTTACAGTCTGTATTTACATGGTACGGTGGGATGAAGCATTGGACACTGAATGTTGTGTGATGAGTATGTTTTTGGTGACCCCTGTGTCACTGTGATATTAAACATTTCAAAGATTCCTCTTTATAATTTGTTCAACAAAAGTAATGGATAACAGATGCGGAAAAATTCCCATTGTTTTTAGGTGTGAAAGCAAATAATAGGTTCCTAATAAGGTAGTTTTGAATAACTGAAGATGTATTAATGTAACAACCAGACAATGGTAGGTAGCACTTCTTGCCCTGCAACTGAATGCAGACCATCTTGAACAATGGAGGTTGAGCAAGTTCTTGTACAGCATCAAACAGCCAATTGGTTTTCCCAAGGAACAAGAAAAATACTGCATGGCAGGAAAAGGCTTTCAGTTGTAGCTTTCTTCTGATCAATGCTGTTTTATTCAGATTTGAGTTGGACAGATTAAATCTTATGTAATAGTCATTTTTGACATTAGCAAAAACAAAGAATGAGAGCTTCAAGAACATTTTATTCTGTACAAAGTGATAGAGAGAATCCATACCCATTGAAAGAAAAAATTAAATATGCTTTAAGCTGAATTAAGAATTATTTCTTTACAAAGTTTTTTAAATCAAATGTTGAAAAGAACTGTTCACTTGCGATTTTTCGAAAAATGGCATGTTAAATTTCTTGTGAAATCTGATTTTAACATTTAAGTACTTTTACTGGGGTTTTCGTTTGATATTTACAGTAGTATGCATACACTACAGAAGTTCAGAGAGACACTGTGTAGTAGCCTATTTGGGTGTTTCAATTTTCATTACAGAATTAATTGCATATTTTGGCCATTAGCTCTCCAAACATAGCTGAATTCAGCATTTGGATACAATCACATTTCAGTGATGTCAACAACACAATAGCCATAACAAATGATTTTCCAAAGTATTTCAAATGTATAAAGATTGTCTCACTCACTTAGATGGGGTATCTGGCACCCCCATAAGTAAATTAATTTATTTTCAAGAGATGATCAAGTGGGTATACCCACCCACCTAAGTATTTCACAATGTTTATAAAAGCTGGTGATCCATCATCCTCACCAAAGATCCACTCTATTAATTCTGGAAAAAGTTGAATAGGTAGCATTCCAATATGACCCAAATCATGTTGACAAGAAGGATAACAAGAATTTAATACTCCATCAACCACAATGTAGCCTTCCATTGTCATATGTACAAAGGAACCTACAAAAGATTAGTCTAATTTACTTTTTGGTTCTTTCATATATTTAGAAACAAGAGGTGCTATGAATCCTAGATTGATAACTGTGTATTGTGTGTAGTGGAGACAAGTGAAACATGGTTGTAGGGGTATGATACAAGGCAGAAACATACCTGATATGCAAGGAAGCACCTATGCCTACACTGTTTTTCATCCCCTAAAATTCTTGCTTCTATAGACTTATAGACAGGCATAAAATTCTATCTTACTGCTTTAATGTAATAGGTTTGTTTTATGTGGTTGTATTTGTATTTAAGTTGAAAAAAACCCTGACAATTTCACTGAAATAACATTGAGAAGCCACTGGTGCTGTAAGTCAAAAATCCTCAAGTGATAGCAACTTTTTGCCAAAAAATGGCATCACTTTAAATGCCCTGGATAGCTAGCTAGTATGACTGAATCTGTGGGTTCTTTGCACCTCTTGAATTTGAAAAATATGACACTCATATTTCATCAACTATTGGGAAGCAAGGAATTTAAAATGAAATGCAGGCAGTTGAAAAATGTGACCACCTTGCATATTGAAGCTGGGTACACTGATGACCTTGGCAGGTATCACTTCATAATTTTCTGGAACCAATATTTTATCACTAACTACTATTTGTTCTGCATATCTGAAATTTAACAGTGATGTTTGATACTTGACATTACATAAACATTTTGCCATGCAAAGTATTTTAACTTTACTACTTCAAAATAGTGCATTTGAACAATTAGGTGAAACAAAAAATTTACATTGGATTGAATTTGCCAGAAGAATGCTTTCGTCCATAAATTAGATGATTTCCTGACAAACTGATAGTATAATTGCAAGAAGTTGCAATTGAATTATACATATTCAGTGCTGGATTTAACGGTAGTCCATGACCAGTTAAAATTGTGGACTAGTTAAAATTGCCTTCAACTAGTCAGGCTTGACGAGTTAAAATCCACCAGTAAAATTACAAAAAATAACATTTTGAAATTTGCAAAAATTAGTATTTAAATATCATCTGTGAACAATTAGTTTATTAAGATTTCAATGATCCCTTAAATATTATTTTGACTTTACGTTATTTTACTGAAATAGTGAAACATTTAGTCAGGCTAGTTGAAATTTGGCCAGACTAGTTAATTTTAAGATCAACTAGTTTGGCCGGACCAGTTGATAATTTTCCTTAAATCCAACACTGCATATTGACTGTGGTTGTTGTTTTTTTTTTCAAAAATGCTTGGACTTCACTGTATTTTATACTGCCACTTGGGGAAACTAAAAAATATTAAACAGACAACTTTATAATCATAGCATGGTGCTCTTCAAAGTCAGGGGACACTGTCTGTAATTTTAGACAGTTTGTTAGTTTTCATCTGTGAATGAAAACAAAATAATTGGTGTTGTTTTTTCTTGAGACCATAATTTCAAACTTAAAAAGTTTCATTTATTGAGAACATGTCTTAGGAATTTTTAGATGGTTTAAGTTTACACTTAAACCACTTTATAGCATCACATATGGCAACTTCTTTTCGGCAATTTGGGGCACTTCCTGTTAGAATTTTTTTGTCAAATTTGGACTCAAGACAGTTTATGACATCTCGTCAGACCCTTTTTGTCAATTTTGGCATATGTCAATTTTTGGCGACTCCAGGGCTGTGTGAATATTTTGGCCAAAATGGGGTGCCTTCAGAAAATCAAATTTTTCTCGATGGAGTGACGACTCATCAAAATGGAATGGGGGTTTAGGTGGCCAGATGACTAGGCTATATGATGGTACCATTTGGGGGGGGTGCGACACACTTAGGGGGCCACCGTGGGGCATCAAAAATAAAGGATTCATTTTTTGACACATTTGCAACAGCTTAAAGGGTACTCGGGATTCATCGATTTCATCAAGATTCAGGCCATAGGTGTAGGCTAGGGTGTTGTAGACACCTTTGTTTGGATTTTGAATATCACACTGATTGGCCGTTTGCTGGGCAGATAAGTCTCAAATTTTTGAAATTTGTGGACATTTGGAAAAAGTGCTGAATTGCTAGAGCAATGGGTATTCGCAATTTTGACCCAAAAATTGGCATGAAGCTGTCTATCTAACTCAGAACAGAAAAAATTCAGAATTTTTTTCGTCAGTCGGTCTCCAAGGTATGGCCGTTCGAGTAACTGGCTGTTTTACAGCATAAACAGAAATTTTCCATTTATGGCATAAAGGGTCAATGATAGGGGTCCAATGTCATTGATGATTTGTAGGGGACCTTTATAGCTGTCAAGTGGCACCTTTTGAGAATTTTTCCGATTGATGGTTTTATCATAAATCTAGATTGTCTGAATTTCATTCGATTGGCCGCTGCTCGTCTCGTGCATGGGTTGGGAGGTCAAAAATGGTTATGAGTGATGAATTTAATGTTTGTCTAAGGGTATGTAATGTCAAAATGAAAATTTTTTTCGGGGGCAGAAATGGGGAGTGAAAATCTACAAATGCTATATGGAATTGAGCAATTTAAATTATTTTCGGCATAGTGAGAGGTAATAATGTTCTCTAGCTGTTGCGATAACATTTTGGCCATACATAGTAGATCAAGATTCGGCACATGGATTTATACATGCTCCATGTATCTCAACTTATACTGCATGGATCCTTAACAAACCAATCTAGCTGATTAGTATTGCTGATTTATGTTAATTAGCAGGTCTGCTGGGTGTTTTAAGGCCAATTTTCGAATATTTG
>JBCAUG010046658.1:0-40532 GCA_038406175.1 Haplosyllis leylae | reverse complement strand
GAGCCGAGGATGAAGGGGGCCCATATTTCACAGGGCCGGGTCTGTTTTGCACGATACAAAAGTGTGCAAGACAGACCCGGGGGCCCTGATTTCACGTGTATTTATGGCCGGGGCCGGGATCTAAAGTAGGGTTAGAATATCACAGTACACAGGTAATTGATTGCTTGTTCAGTTTGAGTGGACTGCTCATATCTATTGAGCAAAGTACACTCACCCAGACCGGTTCTGTCAGGCCTCTGTGGTGGAAACCAAAACATAACCAGAGTCAGTCCAGACAAAAGGATACACGGTAAAATAAGAACAACTATGTAAAAAGCAGTTTTTCTCTTGATAGTGATGTAATAGATCAATTCCGGATATGGATCATCCCCACAGCACTGATACTTCCTCACATGTCTCTCTCCTTTGGAGTGCAACATTTCCCACTCAGAACTGTCCGTGTACTCCTCAAAGTCTATGTCTGAGGCGTTGTTAAGAAAATTCAAATTGACTTTATTTCCATCATACGTCCAACTTCCAAACTTAAATTTGCATGTCTGGATGTCAAAAGGAAAATTGGTCATATCAACCTGCAAGATACATACATGTCGATACAGTGTTAAGTTCATGAAACTTTATATTAACCTCTGTGGGGAAAAGTTTAATAAGTTCTCCCTGAAGAAAATGACATCTTTAACCTTTTTGCACAGAACATGTTTACGTTAGAGGGGAATTATTCAAGAAAAGAAAAAAAGCAATGTCGCATTACAATCGGTTATAAAAACGGGAATGATACATTTGGTATTGATTGAAAACAGTTAATTCTTTGTTACAGTTCATGTGCCATGACGGACATTTCCCGTTGACTGGAGTTGACTGGAGCCATAGTTGCCTACACTTTCACATAAAACTGTAGTTCAAACGCCTATCGGAGAGATGGACATCAGACAGGAAGCATCGATTGTCCCGTTGCATGTTTAATGTTGTGATATCAAGGAAGCAGAAGACTGAAACTGACCTGGCAAGAACTTTTATAGATAGCAGATGGTATCCACTTCACAGTACCATTGTAAAGCACCGCTAATAGCTCGTGATGTATCTCCCTGTCATACTGCTCATCTGCACTAAAACGGAAGTGTAGAATGAAAGACTTACGTGCCAACCAAGGTTACGTTGATGCATTGCACAACAGGGACAAAAACTGTAAACAACCACCTGTTGGTTAATGTGGTGTGGTGCAAAGATAGATAAGATACACACATAACGAGAGAAAGATACATAAGAGTGACAGAAATAAATGTTTTAAGATTGTGTGTGTGTGTAACATACTTGTTGTAGAGCACAATATCTGGCGTCCACACTGCGCTAGGAGGAAGACGTAAATCTACAAGGCCACCATAATCTGCAGGATTCCACACGAGGTTTTCATCCAACCACGACTACAATGGCAAGATATTAAAAACAAGAAGTATAGCTATTGTAATAAAGAAGTCCTCCTTACATGTTATAAGCAGTATTGATAAACATATGTCCCTCTACGTTTACACTAGGTATTCCACAGACCAAATGGAGGATTTTCGTTTCCTGGGGCAATTTATTTTCCAAATACCAAAGTAATGTGTCCATAACAGATACTACGCCAGACATAGTGCACAGTTGATTGCTATTTTAGTATGAATTATGCAATGACAAAAGCATCCAATTGGTCGAAAGTGTGATGAGTTTTGATGATTCAGAATAGAGGAAAGAATGGATTAATAGAGCGTTAGGTAGACATGCCTGTCTCCACTGGGACCAAGTTTCATTTATTTTAGGAGTATAGCAGCAGATATTGGTCATTTACTCTAACAGCTTCTAGGATAAATGAACAATTCCAGAGAGGCTTAGATGACTCAAGTCCTCAGTTCATGTCAAACCCAATAACAAGGCCGTAAAATCAAAGGAAAAATGTCGGGACTTCGTTTAGAGGAAACAATATCGATCTATCTGCAGTTGTTCAGTCGTTCAGTTCAAAGTTGATGCACAGAAAGAATTATGAAGGAACTTTAATATTGATGTGCTGCTAAAAAGAGTCACTTCCATGTTCTCAAATGAAAGGTCTTTTCATTCTCCACAAAAATACACAATTAAAATTGAAATTAAAGATGTGACGTTTTTGAATTACTTGAAAGATTCAAAACTTTGTTCCCAGTGCCATTGTGTCAGAGTTTTGAAAAGTCAGACAGGATATTATGTTGGTCTAAATATCCATGAACATTGACACTAAACCTGGTGGCAAAAACTACCTCAGAAGAGGACTAAGGGTTTGAAAAACCGACATTCTCATGAATAAATCAGTCAAATACGGTCGTAGCAGTAAAGGAAATGACTAACACAAAATATGTCAACATTATTTTGGTTTAGCGTTGGTCTTTTGAGGTAAATTCGTATCACATGACGAAATAACTTTTCTCTTTTCTCTCTCACTTCCCACAGAAGTTCTCAAGAAATTTGGCGACGAATGTAACCAGACGGTGACGAACAAGATGTAGTTGACAAAAAACACAAAAGTTAGCATCTCTTTTCACTACAAAATTCGGTGCGGTACACGAGTCCAGAGCTCATGGTGATGTTTCTGACCAATTTGATATGAAGGAACTTTCTTAACAGAATGTCTCCAGCTGATGACACAGAGTATCTGAATTGTGTGAGTATCTGAATTGTGTGACTAGTGGATAAAGAAGTTTTCCAGCTTTAAATATATTTTTGATATCTGTGGCCGTTTCAACACAGACTTGCTGCGTTTAGAAAGTGATGCATGTAAAAATCTGGTCGTAATTACCGCCCGAATCCGAAGGATGTTTTCAGTTTGTTTTTCCACGGGGGGAGTGTACCCCATGGCCTCTGGTCCCAGGTCTTTTCTGGGGGTACACCCTAGACTCTGGTCTCAGGTCCTTTCTGGAAGGAGGTGGGAGGTGGAAGGGGAAGGGGGTGGGGTAGGGTGGAGGGAGGAGAGGGTACCCCTGTCAAGACACCATGGGTAGGATACATCGCAGGCAGCACGCCTCTTGCGGTCATGCAGGAGGACTTTCTTGTATTTTGATAGTTTGAATATTATTACACAGTTTACTGGAATTTCGCAACGATACCATAAAATTAGTATTTTTAACTTGCTTCTACTAAATGAAAAAATCCTTTGATGTGCCATACTTATAGCAAGGCCAACATGGGTTAAGTCTTCCTCAATTGAAAAAGAGATTATTTTGCCTGAGATGTCTGTCTCGATACACACCAAATCTCATCTTCAAGTGAATGGATGAAAAGATAACGTTTTCTCAGGACTTTGAGAAATAAACTGCTTCGAGAAAATGAACTCATTATAGGACAGGAGACAAATCTGTAATAGACTTGTTAACAAATTGGTATGTGAGACTGAACATTTGATACGCAGTGACATTGTTCGATGACCTTGCTTTAAATAGTGAATGAAATAAACAAGGTTTAAATTGTTAAGCCGTCAAGTGATAAATGGTGACATTTAACAGGCCATACATAACAAGCAGCTGTTGGACCAGTCCTGCCCTGCCCATTGTACCAGTTGACATCTATTTTCCAGCTTTGATAAAGTTCTGGTATGGTCATTAGGGAGGGAACCGCTGGTGATTATATAAGAGGTGATGAACTCGGTTTCATGGGCATTACCCATTCGCAGTGATGGATAACAAAGTGTTGGCAGTGAAGTGTAATCACCCGTTCAACAAATAACTCCCGTTTAGGTTGTGTTTCTTCACGGGACCATTTGCAATAAAATTATCTCTTGAAGTACGTCGCAGTGGCTTTACTCCATTGACATCAAATTTGATTAAAGGTTAAACGGATGTGAGTAATCCTCACACTTGAGTTACTTTTCAAGTAAAACAAGATTGCGGGTCATTACGCTGATTTTAAGGCGGAACAAGGGTGCAACCGTGCCAGCTTCAATCTAGGTTCCCTCAGACATCTTACTACAGAAACAAAACACGAACAACAGGGTAAAGATTCTGACATTTTAGACAAAGACTTCATCGATACTACTAATGTGATTCCAGAAGCCAGCCTCGAACCAAAGCATTTACAACAACAGGACAGACGTCGTGAAACCTGCGGTAATACCACAACAATGAGTTCTAGGCTTTGAAAACAGCTACGTAATAAAGCTGTTCCGGATCGGATGCAATTCAAGTACCATCACAACACAAACTCATGAAATCCAAGGATCTACACAACCTTCCCTATCCGCAATACACTTAACAGTGATGTTAGAGTTATGGTCTTCCCAATAGATCCGTTTGCTGGGCGCTTTTAAGAGTCAGAGAAAACAAAAGATACTTACGTAACTCTTCCACACATTTGATATGATTAATTGTTTGGTTTCATCGAAGTCAAGTATTTGTACAAGTGTCATCATGAAGTCCACTGTGACAGACTTTTTGGAATCTTTGACGGGTCGGGCCAATGTTCCAACTACACTGTATCTGCCCAGCAGATGATTGATGAGTCTGCTCTCAAATGATATGTCTTCTTCGCTGAAGCAGAAAAAGGACAGCATTAAATAAATAAATTGCAAATGTGTCCAACAAATATATCAGTGCATTCAATGCTCTTACTCGATGGCTTCAGAAGAGAGGCTTGCACAAATGTTTGGTTGATACTTACATTTTGAATCTGCAAAAAAACCTCACTTTAAATTGTTGACGTGTAAAATCAGTTTCAAAACTAAATCAATCAAATGAAAATGGCTTTTAAAAACAGTTCATTACTTTTCCTACATGTAATAACGTTAAACCATTGCCCAGGTGGACGTTTCCACATTACGGTCATAATTAAAATGGTTCCAGGCATATAAGGAGAAAATACTCCTTGTGGGTATGTGTTGTAAGAGAGAGTGTCTCAATAGAATTTGTCTGATTCAGTATATGAAGGGCAAAGTCTTGAGGTTAAACATCTTAATTGAAGTAAGAGTAGACAATCAATTTTGAATGACTACTGGAGTGACTGGACTGATCTCTCTTCCAACGCTCTCTGCCATTATCAGATTTCGCAAAGTTAATTACTTTCTAGTGGAATTTTTACTTTACTCTTAACGTAGAGTAAAGATTTAACTGTATTTACGGCCTTGTGACGTTGTCATAGTGAGATTAATGGAAAGGAAATACTTATTTGCCTATAATCTGGATTTCTGTGATAGACACTGGCTGAGATTTTTGCACTTTTTATTGCACCATCAATAATGAGCAATTTCATTGACACATTATCCACACGATTAATGTTTACCAAAATGTGCCTGAAAGGCAATAAACTTCAAATCAATCGCAAATTGGCATGCAGGAAGATGAAGAAAACTGACAAGAGCATCGCCAGGAAGATAGGAATTAATTATCACCCAAATAATTTCCATATGATTTTTGTCGATTTTATAAAAAATACTCACACCCCACAGTGCAATATTGCTCTAATTTTATTCCATTCAACATTGGTATCTCTCTATTTATGGCTGAAATACACACCATTGTAACACACTATTTAAATATAACATCACGATCATAATAAAAATAATTTATTTTCAGTTACCACCTTGTGTATTTTGGTTATTTGGCCCTAGTACATTTATTTTTAAAGCGTCCACGCTCACAGGTGCCAACATGTCACCACACATATTATTTGATGAATAATAACTTACGGGTAAAATTTCATTTCTTATGATTCACAGTTCATATGACGGGGCCATTTATTCTCAGGTCATTCGAAGGTTTCAAAGCACTTGGTTCCAATTAGCCATATATACTTTATTGCCTTATTTTTGGTATCCGCCTATGATATGGGAACATATGTTCAATGATGACGGGCACAACCAAATTTCAAAAGAGTAGCTTGGCTAGATATCTGCATCTTCATAGGAAATTTCAGAGCACATTAAACTGAACAGCTAATTTTATAAAGAACAAAATTCTTTCTCAAATCCTTTGAGGCTCTGAATTCCACAGGCAATTAACAGAATCTGGGGTGCAAGAACGAGTTACTTAGAGGTGTTGTCTGTGCGTGTGAGGGAAGTACTCCTCACAAGTTACACACTGCATGTATTGTCGGACTTGTAGTTAACATTTACATTGAGATTGATACTCATATTTGAAACGTAATGCAACAAATTGGCTACTTCACACATAATGCTGAAAGCAATGGTTCAACTGACTTGAGACAGGATTTTTATTTGTTTCCCTTTTGCTAGAATGAAAATTTGCTGTATTTCGCTGCACAGTAGTCATCTTGGTAGATCTTATTTCTGTTTTTTCTACACAGTTGTGTGATGTTTCTGTCTGCGGCTGATCCTCGCCTTGGCCTGACACCAGCGATGAGACGGTAAACATGTACACGCTTGAAGTTTCCAGCCTCGTGAGAATTAGCCTGACAAGCTAATTACTGCCTACAGAAAATGTTTCCTCAAACGTGCTAATACATTTAATTTCACCAATCTCCCCTTTCCTTTCAAAGGTACCTTACTTTTCAAACATTTACGAGGAGTTAACTGAATTACTTTTGGTTATCATCTTTCTTTCTGTGGTATTGAAGATCTGACAAATTGGTCTCAGTAGTCAACAGGTTCAATTGCCCTCGTGAAACCAAAGGGATTTATTTTCATGCCAAACGAACATAATTCTTTCAGAAAGGTCACAGAAGACTGGCTTACTCTGGGGATGCAATATACCTTGATTAGCGTTGATTTTTCTTGAGCTAGATTCCACTTAATACTCCCACATATTAGCTGTTTCATTTCACCAATGAACACAAAACAACACAGGGATCGTCACGCATTGATTTCATTGTCTCTTTAATAGTAACGGCGTAACGTGTGTGTTTTGATCAGTGACAGATCTTGTGACAGAGCAATTTGTTACCAGAAAAAGGTGAAGTCCTTAGATTAACCGAACTTACAAGGTAATTAGAGAACTTTGCCAGAAGTCATTGTAGTCTGTTACTGATTAAAACATTCCATGACATACGCTCATCAGTTTTGCAGTTGACCTGGAACAAAAAATATTGTAACTAGCCAATGGTCAGACGCGTCTTAAACTGGAGTTAAATATATGGTGATTGCCTGTTTTGTTAAGTTGACTAGTTGCTACAATTTTACTGCGTAGCCATTGTCTCACATTAGTTAATTTCAGATAAACAACAGGTCGTGATAAAATGTGACGTTTAAAATACAAGTGACATTCACAATTTTGCATTTAAATACACCCACACTCACGAGTAACACAAAGGTAATCTTTTATTGATAGAATTTAAACACAGGGGAGCATCAAAATCGAGAAGCTTCTTCATTATGTAACAGCCAATAAAAAAGAGCAATATTTATTAGCAGCTCTTCACGCTTGAACGTCCATTATATGCAAAAATATATAGAAACCATATTTTACACTGGCAAAGTATATTTCTCCTTTCATTGATTGACATTCTTTCAAATAACTGATAACAAGCAGTAATTTCCTTCAATTTCCTTCCTTAAATGTATCTTCTCCACATGTCCTTCATATTACAAGAAACTGGAAGAAGGTACTGTCCTACTTGGCTCAATTTCAAATCATCCACTTAGTGTTCATTTTCCCACAGGAAAGCTGAACAGTAGGAACCATTGAGAAGTGGCTACGATTGATATTGGTAATGGAACCAGATAAGACTCCCATATTTGTACAGCTCATTCTGTCATTTTTGACATTGTGACGGGGAGAAATTCCATTAGTTTATGTACATTTCGGAAACCAAAATCTGTTTCTTTCCAGTTGGATAAAAAGGAAGCGCTCACAGTTGAGTGCAGAAAATCACACAATAAAATTTAATTGCAAAAAGAAGCGCCGAGTTGTCTTGTGTTGTGAGCCTTCGATGGACAAGTGTCTGTTACTAGTCAAGGTACCAACGATTTCTGTTGAATAAATTGATGTGCAATTTCATGAGATAACCATTACTTTAACATAACCATACATTTTTTAAAAAGTGACGAAGAGTTTTAATATGTCATTTTCAAATTATTTTAAAATAAGGTCACTGCCAGAAAATCATAAAGGTCTAATTGCCCAAGCTTTAATATTTCACCAGCAGACGGCTTTGCCAAAAGGATTTTCCTATCAGTCAATAATTTAAGTTACTTCGTTGATGATTTAGTAACTCTATTTGATTATATCACGAAATTTTTGTTTCGGTAATTCAAATAGATTTTGCATGATGCATGCTGTAACACACATTTATTTCCATTATTAATATGTCAATTAAGTATAGAAACATCATCATTTGGCAATGACCGTGCCATGGATGGCAAACCAGTAAAATCGATGGACTTCGATCAGCTATTTAATAGACTGTTTAATGCTGCTATGTCGCTTTGAAGTCCAAAGAAAACATTCCATGTACTGAGTAGCACCCATGTAGTCCCCAATCCATTAAAAGTTGCCTGATTACTTCTTACCTTCCGTGACCCGACTTGTTCGCTTTCCATGTGAAATTGGTATAAACTGTTGGAATTCTGTTCGGTTGTATTTTCCCCTTCTAACATAAATACAATTGAAGGATCTTTATTATTTCTGTTCAGATGATAAAATAACCAGACAACGACGCCAAAATCCCACACTTTACTTCAGATTCAATGTTTAAGCCTGAATTTAGTTTTTCCGTCCAACCATCTCACAGTATCACAGAGCACACGCGAGCTCCCATTAGGAATTTCGTTGACATCAAAAGTCTCATACTGTACATCTGTTGGTGGCTTAACAGAGGCGTCAATCCAAGTTTAACAAGTTCTTTGGCCACGTACACATGCCATTTCATCGATCAAAAAGAACAGAGAACAGGAAAGTTTAACACAAAAGCTTGCTGCGTAAAATGTGCCAAAAATTATGGAATCTTCTCCAAAACAAGGTGTGATTCAGCAGGTTTTATACATAAAATAATTTGAGCTCTCAAAATCGATGTAACCGTGTACACACAGTCTCATCAAAGCCATCGTGGATCTATCTTCTGTCTGATGTCTGAAGCGTTACTTTACAAACATGCGACGGAAAATACTCCCTTCACCTGGTAAATTTCGCCACTAATTCCTACTGCAAAAGTTTCCAGACCTTGTTTAATATTGGTATTGTCACATAACAAAATGAATGAAAAAGAGACGCGAACACTTTTCTAAGAGAACAAAGTACTTCCAGAGGGTGAATTATTATTCCAGAAGACATCTGAGGCAATCCACACAACTTCTTAGAGATTTCTTCATGAAATGTTTAAAGCAGAAGCTATAGCTATCAGGTATATCATGTGCAAATATATTTATAAACGTCTGAACAAAGCAATTGCTGTCACAATTCTCAAAGTGACAAGTTTTGTTCCGCATTTTCAACTGTCATCATACTTCGTATTAGACTTTTGTGCCACTCTCTTAGGAAATAATAATTCACTTCCATCGATCATTTCAATTTAAGAAGAAAAACAAGCATGGTCAACAGACAACCAGAGAAAGGTAAATTATTGGCCCATGATATGTTTGAAATGTGAGCAACCATTCATAAAAGGTTACAAAACACTTCAAATTTGAAAACTGGCAGACATGTGAAAAGCTCAGTTTGTAAAATCCTTAGTACTTGTAATTTTTATATTTTTGGTAAGCCAACAAAAACAAAAATTTTGTGTTATTTGAAATGGTTTTCTGTACAAAATTATCTATGAATCCATGTGTCATTTAAGTTTCATTTAACAAATGAAATGTATTTTACTCACATAACAAAAAAGATCCATCGATTAGCCATGAGCAAACCAGGCAGCAAAAGGGCCAACAAGGAAAATGACATCATCGGTTGCATCAGTATTTATGTCATTTCCAGTGTCCAACAGCAACTAATTTGAATATTGCTTGACACCCACCTCCCTAGCCAATCCTAGGCTATTTCAACAGAAGTCAGCAATAAGACGTAATTAACAGAAGACTAAATGTACTGATTCCCAGGGCAGAAACTACCCTGTAACAGATATATTACATGATACCCCAGCAAGGGTATTGATTACTCAACATATTGTAAGGTGCACGTTAGGCGTACCTTTTAACGAGAGTAAAGAGTAGTCATTGGTTTAACATTAGTGCATTTATTCTACTCTGGCCCTATTAGCAGTGCGCTTTATATATACGGGTACCTAGCGGCCTCCTATTGGCTGGTATATTGCGGGTCCAGGGTATGGGCGGAGCCCTTCCTGTAGGTGCTTAGGCACGTGTCGTACCCTGCAATATGGCGTAATATTTGCCATTTCTGATAGCACTACAGGAAAATGGCATTGTCAAAGTTTCCGAACTCCCAGCTATTTATACTTGAAGACGATTGCTTTCTTTGATAATTGAGGAACACTAAAATGGTGTTCTGCAGTCTTAAGTTAAATAAACACACAAGGAAACATTGGCAATAAACATCTTTTCAGCTTTTGCACGAGTCAACTTTGATATTAAGATCCTGGTACGTAAAACTACAAATGCGCCTTAAAGGTTCATGAAAAGAAGGGACTAAAATAGCCAGAAGGGACGCAACAATGTGACATCAGTGTCCGTGATCCTTAGAAACAGCCCAATCGCACTCGTCTTGTGTTGTATTGCATCCTTGTTTAGTTCTGATCCTGCTTTAACTTTGTATGTTGACGATAAGCAACAAACCATTAGTTCTCCACCCACTTCCAACATGGAAAGAATCGGAAATAAAACTTACGCCCTTACACTTACTTATTTACTTTACTATCTACGTATAATTTGATAAAGTCTATAAATAACTGTGCCTTCTAATAATTAGACCAACTGTTAAAGAAGCATTCCGTTATTCAGTGGGGAAATTAGCGAGAAGTGAACTTGTAAAAGACTCTCTCTCGTGAGATCAGGGCTTCTGGAGGCTTACATGCCAATCAGTCTTTGTATCACTGGCCTGATTACTCTAATTACCTGCTCAATTTCACAATTTCCTGCATCAACTGAATGCGGTATTTTCGTGATATTCTTTAACTGGGGGCAAAACCTGCACCTATGCCTGGGAGTCGATTATGCAATAAATCATCATATGTGTATCATCTTGATAAGACAGAATATACACACAGAGGAAAACATGTTATAATGGAAATGAAGGGTGTTTCAACCCCATATTCCTAACTGAAGGATAATTAGGGGCCTGCAATAATTTGATTTACATAGCTGCGCTGAATTCCTCGCTTTTTATCGTGATGACATGCAATTCGGTTAGATTCTCGAGGCATTTAATATCAGAGTACGTGAAAAAATTCAAGCCACAGAAACAGAAGTCTAACAAAATTATTCAGCGCTACGAAGTGCTATCTGTGGTTGCTCTGCTTGATTCTATCTGGTCTTCTCAACATTTAATGAAAGAAAAAACTTGAGTCGTTGCCCAAGATCACATGTTTTTGAAACCAGGTTTAATATTAACCTGTGTAAAAAAGTTGAAAAAGAGAGGTAGACACACAGATTGGTTTTGATCAAATGATTGATCATTTCATGAGAAAAAAACATCAATGTAATTTCAAGTCCATTACCAAGTTCTCCTTGTAAGGTTCGATAAAACTACCAAGTCATTTCATTTCAAGGTACGTACGATACTTAAGGAAAACATTGCGACCTTCTTTGCGTAAAAATCAATTATTTCTGTTTGAATTTTTAAATTGGAAATATTTGATCATCATTTATTTCAACCGTTTCAACGAAGTCAAAGAAAACATCGATAGTTTGAAATCAGATTCTGCAAGTGAGACATTAATTGGAGATAGATAAATTGCCACTTAAAATAAATATGATAATTGTACCATTAACTGCAGATATAAAACAGTCGTTGGATCATATTGCAATATTGCTGAGGAATACTACGATCATGGCTCGGTGGTTTCATCGTGGATTAACTTGAGGAAATTTCTGATGTTGAACTATTACCCCTTTAAGCTGCCATCATCCTCACCAAACGCTTGATGATAAATGTAACTATATGTAAATGTAATATATCATTTGCTGTCAGATATGAAAAATCATCGTGCAGACTGGCAATCAGGAAAGCAAGACTGGGGAACTCCAGAAAACTTTTCAAATGTCTGTAATGAGCTAACTTCCAAAAAACCGACATGAGTGTAATCACTAGGTCCTGCAACGACACATTTCCTTGCCTCTGCGTGGTAGGAATGAATCCTTCTTTAGTGTATCATATTCTTTCTTTGAGTTATTTGCACCATTCATCGTCTTGTTACGAAAGTTTGGAAGTCTTCTGTCAAACATGAGACCTAAGAAAATTTCCGGAGTATTCATTTTGTTATGCCATGGCATTGAATAGCTAAATAAAAAAACCTTAGGCAAGAACATTAAAACCTCTTGAACCCAAACATAAGCTTTTGTAAGTGTTGTTCCTGCCCGCTTTCAGACAGAAAAAAGTTGCAGTTCGGAAGTTAGGTTGCTGTAAAATGACTGAACATTGGAGTGAAAGTCATCCGAAACATGCAGCTTTGTGCATAAATAAAATTGATGTACATCCTTCAGCTACACTAGCTAGGAACTAAAATTTGGTACTTTATTAATAAATGCTAAACAACCTATTGAAAATGGTGAACTGGTGAGAGTTGCAATGAAGGGAAGATATCCTACGTATGATATAATGTCTCTCCCAAAATTTCATGATATAGGTGGCCGGTCTGTTGTCCGTCTTATCACATTGTATTCGACCACAGATCATATTTCTACATGAAAAATGCGATATTTAGTTTGTCTAAACAATCAAGATCTAAAGACAGGCATCAGTGATAGTCCAAAATTAAACTGTAAGTCTGGAAAGAAGATTAAAAGCGTTTCAACTTTTCACTTTCCGACTGAGTTTGGAATATAATGTGTCCCTTTCACGGCAAGTCCGCAGGTGAATAGCCTCAAACATCTAGAGATAACCTACAACACAGCAAGACGAACCGGCCTTATTTGCTCCAACTTTTATCGACCTCACAGAGTAAGTTTCTGGTCCAATTTCATTTCATAAGGCTGCTATTATCCTTCTGCAAGTATCGATGCTTAACTAAAGGATCATGTCAAAGTTCACATCTGTTTGTTCGCACCTCCGTGTCAAAGATATAGTATTACGAAGGACTGATAATAATATTCCACTGGTCGACTAAAATTCCATTTCCCTTTGCCTTAAAAGGGACGTTTTAGCAATCTCAAGCCTTTTTCAAATGCTGCGAGGAAACTACCAGAACAACGTGGTTTGAATCAAGAGGGGATTCCGTAATTACCATCTTTTTTTCACTACTGAGAATAAAAAGTTGCTACAAATGTATTTTTAAGATGATTTCTGCATAAAGATTCGCCATATTTTCCCGTGAGTTTTACACTTCAAAGGAACATTGGCTGTGTTCAGTTTCCTTATCTCTCTGGTTTACATCATAAAACTACACCATTTTCAACCAATTTCATCTTATGCTTTTGTCTCTTTTTTGCTTCAATTGCATGGTATACATATCAAAGTATAAAAGCAATAGAAAATAAATTTCCTGTGTGATGTCCAGAAAAGTGTTATTGACACGCAAAGAAAACGATCACCCCTGTCTGTTCAGCATTCAGTGTATTCCTTTGATGGTCATACTGCTTTCCGTTTCACTCAGTGCGATTCTCCAACCAAAGATTTGTATCAATGCATCAATAAAACGTTATTCGTGTTAGAAAATGTGGGCAACAGTATCAGTAAATATTCCAATTGCGGGATGATGGATCACATCGAAGTTGCATTTGTCGCATATCTACCATTGTCAGATTCAGATGGGTGCAAGGACGAACTCTTCTTTCTTCAACGATTTTTTAATTTACATTTGTGGGGAGAGGGGGGGAGTCAAAAACTAAGTTAGTTCTCCCACCATCTAATAAACTCTGGATCCATCACTGCAACCTGTGAAGTCATTCTTTGCCTTCTGTTCCAATTCTTTTACTTTTTACATAAAGTGAAAGAATTTCTGACATTTGTTGAGAATAACACAAAAAGACAAAATGAGTTGAGTAAAGTGTAACCAACTCTGAACAGATCGGATCATTTCTGACTTTTTGATATAATATTTAAGTCTAAATAACGTTCCAACTCATTACATCTCAGAAAAGTACACATCACAGAAACAAAGCTCACCGAAACCAACACAAGGAAATGTGTATCACCGAAACCTTCCCCGGTACACCATCCGTGGGACACCATCCATTTCATGCTGCATATTCGTCATCAAAGGAAGCCAAGAATAAGTTTCATAGTCTCTCTGCTCAATTACAATGAATAATCGCCCTTGATCAAAGTGCCTTCAGAAGGCTACGATAACACCAGATGCCAAGAGTACTCGACCGATTTAGAATGATGGCACTTTTTTAAATTGCCATCATAGTTGGGTTTGATGTTCTCTGTTATTCTTATCATTGTTTTCTGAGAGAGAACATTTGACAAGAAAATAAATCCACAAATAGTATTCCTGTCACATGTGGCACAGTGTGGGACTTTGCTGACGTGTGTGGAGGATTTGTTGATAAGAAATATCTGCTCGTCAAACAGCACAGATACTATTGTCCTACAAATAATGGGCTGTTAGGGGATCCGCAGACTGGGAAGATTCTGCCCGCGTCAACTATCAATACACGATGACTACAGAACATCCGAACAAAGACATTAACTGATTCAATCGACACTTCAATTGTGTCCTTCTGAAAGCCAACTTATTAATTAAATTTATCTCTTGAGGTGCACAGCTGATCTTGAGAGGATGGTTGGAAAATCTGACTTTTATGCATAATAAACTTAAACTATGGTCTCCATGTTCTCTTTCTTATTGGCTGGTGGTGGTCAATCAGGGGTTGCTGTTTGAATAAAATTTATTTAGTGTGCTAATCAGATGAGGTGGTGGGGAACCCCAGCCAATCAGAACGTTACAAGGTGCTTAAAGGCAGTTATGGCTAAAAGGGCATTTAGTGTGTATGGGGGACACAGGTTCCTATCTGCTCAATGTTTTAGTGAACCCCACACTGGCTCTACCACTTGATGTTACCAAAAGCACCACCATTTTGTTAGTAGTATATAGCATTAATACCCTGTCTACTCAGACTTTTAGTTACCCTTCTTAATGGTTAAGCCTCTTTTATTGCCTGGCTGGATAATTGAAAAAAAAACTGTCATCAAAAGTTGCATTTTTATAATTCATGTGAATTTTTTGTGGAATTACACAAGTTTCCTTCATTGGTCAACTGTCCGGTCAGCATTCCCATGATTCTGTTGATTAACTTAGCTATTTTCTGTTTGGTCAGGAAGTACTTTAAAGGCACCTTTGTGGTAAGTATAGAGCCTAGTTTAATAGCTCCCCATATGACTCAACGGATGACATTTGTTCGCTTCTTCTCTTTTCACCATAATAGAGAACATTTTGTCTAATAGGTCTAATAAGACAAGTTACGATTCACGTAACTTATTGAATCAAGCAAATGTTCGGCAAGAAATTAACTCGGTTTGGCTAAATTGTGTACGTATTGATTTCATTCAAAATCCTTCCGGATATTTTGTGTTACTAAATTGAAGAATTATTGGCATGTGGGATTGAGAAGAGACTTAGGCCGAGAAATACTCCGATGTTCCGAAGGCCTAAACTTACTCCTTATACGCACGATGAGAAAGACGGTTTATTAGTTTTTGGACGAGGTGCTGTACTCGATGTTGAGGTGGTAGTAAATCTAATACACAAATCAGAATGTAATACAATTTTGTACATGTTAATACAATCTAATGATCAACCCTACACTTGGCAGCTCTACTGTGTGGCATTACATGAGATCGTTTCTTGATCCAAGCGACCACAGGTACTGACATCTGGTAAATTCAGTTTTTGATTTACCTCAAACTGAGCACAGTAAAGGGTTGATCTTTTTACAACATCAGAATACAAATACTCATTTAATTTCACAGCCTCCAGCTGAGGTATTATGTCACTGTTCATGATCCAGAGATTCGGGTTGCAAAAACAGAGGCAAAACTATTTGTTAATTCTATGGTTCATTTATTACTTTTCATGGCGATTTATAAAGAGCGTCTTTCCAGAGCTATGATAAACCAAGAAAAGTGAATATGGAAGTAGAATTCAGTCCACTACAAAAGCAGTAGGGAGCTAACACTAGAATTTGATTTATTCCTAAACAAATTACAGTTTACAAGTAACACAAATCTATATTATCCGTATTGATTACCACTCATGATTAATAATCCAAAAAGCAGCCGGGTTTCCTGGTATTTAAATAAACTGTCATTCCTAGTAACTAGATTTTGTTGGTCCGTGTTCAGAGTAATCGAATTTTCAATGGTTAACTGTTGGCTCCTTGCCTGAGACAACAGGAAGTAATCCTTCTGTTTTCATGTTCACATAAAAGAAACGGAATGACAACTTCCATAAACGTTTGTCTAGTTTAGAGAAAAACATGAACCTAGTTTACCCCACAATGAATCTGATGTTTTGTGTTGACATTGTGTAGATAGCCCCCATGCAATTTGTCTCAAAGAAAATAATTCACAAAGCAATGGCTTAACCCAATTGGTTTGCTTTTGATATGCTTTTGTTCGCCTTTATCGACCCTACAAAAGTGATTTTCACAGCAATCAGCTTTCAACATGGATGAAAATATTTAAGTCGAGAAGAAAATCAATAGTCACAGAAGAAAAGGCGCATATTGATCAATAACTTGTATTGATAAATTTACATCAATCCAAATCACAGGATTTTGAAAAGTATCCAAACATGGTATTTTATATAGTACTAACATGAAAGTTGTGACACCATTGCTTCTGCACTGATCGTGGCACTTCCATTAGGCCCATTTTAATTAATCGACGACCAAATACGGCAGTTTCTGATGAAGTTAAATGTCAACCGATGACTAAACACTGAGCATTATTTCCCAAAAGATTCATACCTTTACTTTCCAAACATTAATTATCGCACAACTCCTCGTTAATTGCAGATAGTGTTTTTAAACCAACCACAAGGGATCAAGATATTCGGTTTACCACAATGATACAATACCTACGAGTCCCAACAAGTACGTATGAAATACACACTTCAATACACGTCTGTTCCTGTTAATTTGAACACGGTAAATTCGAAGTTTCACTTAATTTGAACTATTCCCTCAATCTTTGGCAAGGTCCCTGTCTCTCCCATGTTAAAAATTACTGTTAATTTGAACATGGTTAATTCGAAGTTCCATTGATTGAAGCCACTTTAAGGACTCACTTAGTTCATAGTAACAGTAAATTGAAGTTTTGGGGCCATTTAATTTGAAGTTTGGTGTAATTTGTAGGAATTTGAATATTTTGAATTACATCTTATCTTGTTAATCGAAGGTCTATTTTCGACACTTCCAACATACACGGTATTATAAGACATTTAGGCAATCTATTTATTTGTGTATGTTTTGACATGTTTGACATTCTATATGTAATTCTCTGTATTTTTGCAAGTTCACACCTCATTGCTTTTGATCTTGCATATTCTCAATTACCACAATAAACTGCAATTATTACACCTTCTTAGCATTCTTAATTATTATAATGAAAAGTTACTTCAAAGAATCTCAGATAATACTATACATAAACACTCTAGGGATGTACTTTATTTGCACATCAACATGAAGCCTAATGAACGTTTGTTCTTGTCTGGACACACAGCAATGGAAGGGATTTCGAAAGTTATTCATTATTTGACAACTCATTTGCCAACTACATTTTGCCACCCTCTGAAAGATATGTAAGATTGTCAAATGCTTTCATTTTTTCATGGTGCTCTCCAGATTTATTTGGAGTTTTGGAACTCATCTGGTCCTCTTTAAAAGTATACCCCAGATTTCACAAAAGCATCACTTTCTGTCTATGAAGAGTGTCAACACATTATACATGAGACCTTGTCACTTCTGAAATACATAAGAAGCTGCCAATTTCTTCCTAACAACACCATAGAGATGATGGATGCACTACAGAAATTAAACATTGACTTGATCTCCATTTTGGATCAGTACTACAACACAAACATCTGGCAAATTCTTCATGATGAACTTTCATATGTATTTCGACACATTCGACTTTGGCATATATTTAGCATTACTATATCACCAATATACAGCACGTGTATTTTTTGTTATTTTCGACATGAAATAAAATAACAAGATTTATACAGTGTCATTGTTTTATTTACAATCGTATAAAATGTTTTGTACTGAACATGTTTTCTCGATCAGTGTAAACAAAATCAGTTATGTTCCTTACAGTGTTGGTTAAGCGAGTCCATGTTGTATGTGCTGAAGGTGGAGAAAGCACAGACCAGGGCCTTTCCAGTGTGGACTGCCCTAATATGACCATCACAGCCATTCTTTGAGGTCATAACTTTTGTGCATTGGGGGCAACAATATCTACTTTTGCCATCGACTCATATGAGCACTGGATCCTCCATCTCCCCAGGCTTTGGAGGTAATGACACTCATGGGGTTGGGGGTGTGCCTTCTATTGACAGTGTACTATAACACAAATTGACTGGAGGTGGTGTGGCTGGTGAGGGTGTGTGAACGGAGTAACTGTGGTAGTTCCCCAGCTCCTGCCTCCTGTACTGCATCTTCAAACATCTGCCATCCATCTGTGATGAGTTTGTGGCAAGCTGCCACACTTCTAATAGCTACAATAAATGCATGCATTTGTACCTTTGATGTTTTTGACATTAATTGCACAATAACCTGTCAATATACTGTACAGCTACTGTACTTTTGATGTTTTTTACAATATTTACCACGTATTAATTTGCATTTAATGTCCTTCTGCTGCTCAAGATCTGTGCAACTCCTTATCCTCCTCTTCCTGTTCCATCTCATGTCCTGCCTGCTCATCATCTACCACCTCTATCCCGACAGATTCTCCCAATGTGAACCAAGACTTTGAGTCCTCTTCGGATACTTTCTCAAAAGGTTACAACAGAAATTTACCTCTAAATCCATGTTCAGACCTGTTTCACATTTCATGAAATTATTTGATTCACGCAGTTACCTTCAGTTCACAGATAATGGGGTCTGGCATTCTCTGAAACTCTTCCCACATAAGTACCCCCCTGGCAGCCTCTCGAGGTGTCAATTGTGCTAATCCTACCTCTGCTGACATCTTGGACCATGACATTTTAATTTTTAATTTCTGTAATTAAATTAGGATTGAATGAAAAATCCTTTTTAAGGTACTTCTTTACAACATACACTTTGCAAATTTATTAGTAGTAATTTGAAGAACATAACATTTTAAGATACCTCTGAAAGTTTCAGCAACATTCACCAGCCAATTATTAAGTAATCACACTACAAAGATGACCAAATTTCCCATTGAAATCAATGGTAATCTGCAGTTTTCTCAAATTTAGCATAGTTAAACTTCACACAATGTTGCAGATGTTAAAAACTTGTGGCTTCAGATAAAAACAGTTCAGTTACTTAATATCTTTCTATTTTTAAATTAAGATTTTGATGAAATTGTAAGTTTTATTTTCTCTCCCAAAAAGGTTTATAGTCCACTGACCACTGTTAAATGTGCAGCTAATGGTCAATGAAGCTTGACTGTGTGCATTTTAGCCCTGAACACATGACTTTGATGTCAATGTTGTATAGAACTACCTCAATATAACCACTCAGCCAAGGCCCCTCACAGTCAAGGACTAAGTCACACACCCTTGAAAAATTGACCAAGTCCTAATGATCACCTGCAAAAATCCACAAGGTCCTCAACCAATCCAGGGTAATCCATTGATTAGCTCTGGCAGGTCCTGAATCACTACCAGGGTCTGCCTAAAGTCACCATACACTCTAAGCAAAAAGGCACATAGGATCTGTCAGTGCCAACCCACATTGCATGATGTACCATATAAGGCCCAAAGGGTAATGAAATATCTCCTAACAGAGAGTGTGAAGACATGTCTGTTTTACCAAGCATGCAATGTTCATGACATTGTCTGTTTTGGAGACTAGTCTGCCAATGCAGAAAAATCATGACACCTTATGCCCAGGTATTTGTGCCTAAAACTAGTGGCCAGAAATAGTATTGTCACTGCCATTTCTATGTAGGCAAGACAAAGACCAATCATGGTTACAAATAATGCATAGAAATTGCAGTGGCAATGCTATTTCTAGACACCAGTTTTAGGCACAAATGCCTGGACAGAAGGTGTCATGACTTCTCTGCATTGGCAGATTAGTCTCCAAAACAGATAATGTCATATACATTGCATGCCTGGTAAAAAAGGCTTACTAGTGTAGACATTTAGCACTCTCTGTTAGGAGATATTTTCATTACTCTGTGGGCCTTATATTAACATGATGTTTGTAAGGAGGTGTGAAAGGAAAGACTTAACTGACACCATTTTATACTATTAAGTTATTGTTAAGCAAGAAAGTCCTCCTGCATGAATGCAAGAGGCATACCACCTGCCATGTGCTGTCCTATTCTGGGGGGGTACCCCATTCCAGCCAGGGGGTACCCTCTGGCCAGATCTGACTGGGGTATCCGCCCTGTCTAGACCTGGCTGGGGTATCCCCCATGTGGACCTGGCTCGGGTAACCCCACTCTCCCAGCCAGACCTGGCTCAGGTACCTGAAACTATTACCTTCCCTCATCCTTTGGATGCAGGCGGTAATTAAACACTCTGAGATTAAACTGTACCTTAATCTTTGAAGAGCAAAGCAAGCATTAGTCTTTTTATTTAAAGTATCAAACCAATTTGTACTACATAGCGCAGGGTTGAGGAGAAACCAGTAAGAACTTTACAGTAGCCTGGGATTTTGGAACTCCTCTGCAACTGTACTTTTTCAAACTCTTGAGAAATATTTCTTTTGTCCTACATCTTTCATCCCAAGAGTTGTTTGGGTGGAAGCCCCAGTACGGAATCGAGAGTTCAATCGAATCGTTTTAATTTTTCGTTGAATACATTTTCAGTTTTCCAAATTTTATGGCGGTAGTAAGTTTCATAATGTCGACAGTGCACATTTTCTTTTCCAAAAACATTGATCTGATTTGATGTCTTGGAAAACAAGTTTTCATATTGGGGTCAGTGCTGTTACAAGTGATGCCAATACACGAAACCTGTTCTAACATCTTATGATTGGCGCAATTTTCTTTATTAAAAAGTGCTTTCTTGTCGGTAACTGTTCGTACCTAATAAATTATTAATTCAGTAATGTTGTTGCCAATACCACTGTCCTTAAATTTCATGACCATCATTCTTTAGTACATTATGACGACTTTTTGCCAAGTCAACATAATTGAAAGATCAAAATAAGAAAAGAAACTATCTTTATTAAACCTCCATTTTTAGTTTCACTGGACAACATACACCAGCTGATGCAGTGTACACTTCTGACATAAAACTTATGATAATGGCCTCCATGTGGAGTGGTGGGCACCAAAAAGGCTTGAAAGTTTACATCTCTAAGGCACTGTTAACGCATATGTCGGTTCAAATATGATGAAATATCTCCCAAAAAGTTCGTTATAGTTGTTGATGACAGAAATAAATGATTAATGCTTGCCTATGGAATTTTGCCTGAAAGGTCTGTGCACTGTCGATTGATATTAATGCAGAAAATCATAGGCACCCTTCCTACACAGCTGTCCTTTGTCAAGCAGCATAATACCTCAAACTTTTATTATGTGCCCTTAATACAGTCTCATAATGATTTAAGTGGATGTCAACCAATGAAAATATTGACTTTCGAAAGAAATTAATGATAAGCCTTATTATCTGCTTTCTGTAGACTCTATCTGACTTCTCTTCCAGTGTATTATGCAACAAAATTTGAACACAAATAAACCATAAACCAAGGATTTTTAGAATCTGAAATTACAGTAATTCTCTATTATCTACCGCACGAAATGACAACGCAGTGATGAACAATGATTTTTTTCAGCATTACATTTTGTTTATTTGCTAAACATAATGTGTCATGAAAGGAAACAACAAAAAACATCTTATACTCTGTGGCATTCCGGTAGGATTTAAAAATATAAACACTCAGGCAAAAGTTTCCTACAAGGAGTATTTGTTTAAAAATCCATAGTTAAAGTATTCATAAAATATTTAAATCAGTATGTAACATGTTACTAAAGTACTTGGAGGCCTGTGGAGTGGCCTTGCATTTTATTTAACTTAATATTGTTAACTTAGCATATGGTCTGTAGGGTTATGATGATCATATCCCTCCTTTGTGGTTATGTACTAATCAGACCCTGATCATGCCACTACCCTCCACCTTTGTCCAATCAGCAATTCCCTGTCACATGCACAATCCCATGGGCCAATCAGACCACTCCACACAGTCCATGGTTATTTTGGACCAATCATGTTAAGGCTACAAGTACTAAAGTATGAGTGTGTTCCTACCTACACCACTCCACTCTATAAAGAAACTGTGTAGCTCAAATGTGTTGAAAGGATTACACTCTAAGTTGGTTGATTCCAGTAGTCAAAGGTAGCAGGGATTGTTGGTACCCCTATGGGATCCTTGTGGAACTACTTTACTGGTTAACTTGATATGCCTGTGGTCAGGCTAGCCCTATAAAAGAGGCCTGCACACCAGGGAAAGTAGGATTACCAGACTGACCACCAGAGTGTTAAGTACCATCAGCTATACAACAGGAACTTCTCAGATAGAGGGCAGCAGTAACCTTTACAACCCTCCTTCTGGATTAAGTGAAAGGTGTCTCAAAAGTCTTATTTGAACATTCTGAGCATACTGGACACTCTTTCAGGTTGTCAACCCACAGCCCTCCTATTAGCTTAACCTGTTAAAAGCAAAGTAGTAATGGGCTTATTAAGTAAAATGTATGATCTTTTAGTGAAATTACTTGAATTGTATTTGTCTTAGGTGACTAGCCTCTGATTCTTGTATTTCAAGGTTTTGCTGTTTTTGCAGTTCTTCCCAGTTTTGCTGTATTTCAAGTTATTTGTGTATTCTTCAAGTGAATTGATAATGTCTTGTGTTACAATTGTGCAGTCCTTGGCCTTGTGTCTGGCTTATCACTGTGTTGTGCTGTGACACCACTCTACCTAGTAGTGGTTTATCTTCAATAAAAACTACACAGAAACTGTTTATTCATGTAGTTCAGCAGTCTAAGGAGGGTACCGAAGATCATCATCAACTGGTAGACACTGGTGGCCTCTGAGTGCCACCCCTCCTCCAGCATGTAGCTGTTCACCCAATCTGGGTCCAGTGCATGAACAGAACACCCATGAAAAACTCCTGTCACCCACTGAGATAGGAGGCCTGTTGCTACAGTGGCCAGCTCGAGGGTATTGACTTAGAAAAGCTAATAAATAAAGAGTAATATTGGTGACAAGTAGGTATGTAGATGGCAGTCTCTGGCATGGGCTATCTCCTGATATCAAAATTTGTGATGGAATCGGTGGCTGTTTTGTATATGGGTCCCACCGTAATGCTACTCATTAATATTTAGTCCATAAAGTGTTCACTGCCTAATAACATATGTCGCCAACAATAATATAAAATAGCATGGTTGATAAATAATCTATAATACTTATTAGAATACATGAATAGTATTACAATAGATCTATGGCAAGTTTTGCAAGGTTACGTAGGAAATCTCATGTAATTATCATTATGATAAATTACGAAGTTCTGAAAGAAAGCAGCATATGTTTTATCTTGTCAAGAGAGTCATTACGATTCTCAAATGCTAATCAGCATGTATTTCACGAGAAAAAGTGCATTGCATTTCAAGGTACCTGTCTTCCCCGATGGGACTAGTAATTGCCAGAGTACTACTGTTCAACAAAGTTTCATAGGCTTTCAGCATCAAAGTGAAGTAATTTGCTGGCGTACAGGTTGCTACTTGAAACACCAACTCTGTGGCCTTAGAAGATGCTGAAAAATACTTAGACGGCGAAGCCTCTTGAGGAGAGCAGCTTGAGTAAATCTTACTACATACAACTTCCTTGCCCAGCGTGATGTTTCAGTAACCTAGAAGTTATCTTTAAGCACACATCTGTTACATTAAATATCACTCCATATCAATCTACCTTCCACCCAACAAGGTGGTCGCAACGAAGCACACAGAGTGGAAGATTATTCATACTATTCAAATCTCGAAGTATTAAACATTAAATGACAACTTATCTGTCTTTTGATGATGATGTTGTAATCTTATAAAAGAATTTCATTCAGAGAACACTTCCACCCTAATGAATACCTTCACTTTGTTACTTACCTCACATTAGGATAAGTGCTAAACTTAGTGAAGTCTGGAGGAGGATACCAGATTTCATTTACAACATCCTCCAGCCTTCTGTGAGAAGACTCGTAAACTCCACCATGCTTGATCCTTGAGGCATTATGAAGATTTTCATCTTTTATCCTGTGCTCGCGCGATAACACGGCAGATACACAAATCCAAGACCACAGATTAACTGCTGTTTCAACTACTTTATTCAACTTCATGACCAACTGACTGTCTTACTGTAAAAGTAGACGGCTTATTTGTGTGGAAAATATTAGTTCAATTTTTTTATATTTCTAGCACTCTAGTATCAATAGTTTCTTCTTTTCTCGGTGACAGAAGAATTGCAAAACCGACGTTTCAACGGCAGAGGCCACAATGCTCGTTGTTCCAATGCATTAGGAACTATGGAGGACAACACAAAGGACCTCGGAGAGCTATACTAAAGAAAATAATTGTCCATCAGATACAATAAATTGACATATATTTATCTGCAAACATTATCAGGATAGTTGCACTTTACATATTAATCCTGTGGAATGTAGCACAACATTTAATCACGCTGATGTTGCACTGAAGTTAATTACAATAAAAAGGCAAATGCACAGAAATGAATTTGGCAATTAGCGCTGTTTTTTGTTGATACCAAAGCCAATGCTGATGATTGAAATCAAACTATACAAGGCAAGATTCCAAAAGAGGTATTCATCCTTTCGGATTTTGACATTGTTGACTGGATTTATCTCACGTCATTTTGTACTTTCCTTAATGTAAAATGTTAAGACAACTGTGGGGTTTTAAATCACCGCACTTTGAGCTCACTTAGTGTCAGTCACTCAGTGAAAACAGGCTATAAAATACTCCCGTTTGCAGTTTACGACATTTCTTTCGTGACTGCCGACTTTACAAAAAAATCAATTTGCTTGAGCAAACGTGTCCACAATAACAGTACTTTAGAGGAGTTGATGAAGAAGATATTAATCTGGAGGACGATTGAGATTGTAACATATTAAAAACATAGCTTTTCAGTGGCGAAACCAGTGTTTTCCATTGGGGATGCCAATACTGAATTTTACCAAATTTTCTAATCAACAGAACATGAAAACGAATTGCTCGTGCGAGTGTCGGGAATTTCCTTTTCCAGTTTTTTTTTTCAAATCCCATGTGCTCTTACGTCTCTACTGATATTATGTAAACCCTACAGAATTACATTATCGCATTTTATTGACATACCACTCTGTATGCAGTTACTGACTTTCTTTCTGAAAAGGATAATTATTACATATCGATAGGCTATTGTTTCCTGAGTAGGTAACTTACCTCAGGTTAAGACACTTTGCCAATTCAAAGTTCAGATCTGAATAGGGATACGGTTGCCCAGGTAAAAGGAAAGGCTCTTCATTATAGAAATAATGGGACTGATGCCTCTGATGTCTTGATCTTGACACATTACGAAGTTGTTCTTGTCTCGGAACTTTATTTCTGTATGATTCCACCGAAGATACACAGCTTAAAGAGATGATCTCAGCCACAATCAGCGTAAATGCACAGGAAGCCATGCTACATGAGGAACCAGTACCATAGTTGTATCCTTTTGCTTTCTCATTCCTTTCCCTTCTTAAAATTCAAGAATTTACACGCTGGAAAATTGAATATTGCACATCAAACGAATTGGCTGCCAGATTTGTGTCTCCCATCCTGGTTTTAATCTTTTAAAACAACAACTGACTTCAAAGTGAAACAAGTGGGCGAATGTAATTGTTTTCTTCTCTGAGAGTGAAAATTAAATACAGATCCCAATGAAGCATATTGTATTGCAGCATTAATATTCCAAATTAAATCTATACATTGCATCTTAATCAGTAACCAGCTTGAAATAAAGTAGTCAGGCTTAAATGATTATCGTTGGCTTTTATGTGGCATTGTTGTAGCTATTATATCCAAAATGCCTCCCGGGCTATGCAGCTTCCAACTACAAAGCTGTTGTGGTAGGTGTAAAGCACTTAGCCACAGATAAAGCAAACACTAATGATCTATAAAAGTTGAACACTTCACTTGGCAAGTCATTCTTGGAAGCATGATCAATTATTGACGTACACTACAATACAGTTCACATGTTTTATCCAAAAAATTTACATACTATGGATCCCGACGCAGTTTTATTTGTCTACGTGAACTTAATGTAGTCTCCAGCAGGATATCTTGTGCGATCACTTGGCAATTGTAGCAATTGCTATTTATTTAACAACCACAATAGACGAAACTTCAGATTTGGACCACCTCCAGAGCATGTCCATTCACGTATTCATTTAAGCGATTTCTATTGATCATAATCCGTCAAGAGGGTGAAAGGGACATGGTTTAGTTATTGTTTGTGTGGTGGTCTCATATTAATGGTCTTTTTCTACGTAGAGGATGCAATTATAAACATATTCTGGAAACGACCCTTTCAGATGATCCATTTGTAAACACTTACCGGCTATATTACTCTACATTTTATTGCTGTATTATTCTAAGGCCAAAGCAAAACAAAGACAACCGCGGTTGTGTGTTTCACTTATTAATTATAGAAAGGGACTTGAACAGGAGCTCTTGTTAACGAGTTAGGAACGATTTGCTATAATTGTAGTTATTAGAGATGAGACTCGTTCAATTATGTTTACAATAGAAGCTGCCTTATCTGATTTGCAAACAACGGCCTTTGAGAACGGTGATGGCACAAGACATTGTTCAATAATGCGCATCGAACACAAAAATAGTAATAATGCAAAGATAAATGGATTTCTCTGAAGGATTCGCATTTGCATTCTACATCACAGATCATTAAAGAAGAAACCTGATCCATCATTAATAACAATACTTGTCTTTGTGAGTTGAATGACGCATTAAAAGTGTAAGAAAGGTGAACTGGGGCATAATATTAACACTTTCCAGCGATTCTTATCCTAAACAGAACATAATAGAATATCAGTACCAAAGCAATGTAGTATGTATGTTTTCTGATATGGTAAGTGCACAAGGGGCAAAACTACCCTTCAATTTTCCCATTTGAAAATGTCAGACATGTGCTGGAAAATGAGTCCGTGTTCCGCATTGTAACTGTTTTTCAAGGTTCTCAGCAGACTCCTGAGTTCAGGAAGTACATCAAACTACCCCCTTGAACGGAGTTCCATGGTGTCTAAGCACTGGATGGATGCAAACCTACCAGTCTATAAACAATTCCTAAGTTAAGCGCCATATGGCATTGTTCGTTACCATGACAGTACGCATCCACTTTTTGCTCATTATGTTGAAGGCGCCAGTCTCAATAACGGATCACCCATCCATTTTTAGAAAAATCCTTACAGTCAAGGATAAATGAACGTTAAGATCACTTTAAGGTTGAGGTGATATGAGAAAAAAATCTGAATTAAAATTCGGTCAGTGTCAAATTTGGAAAAAAAGCCTGAATTAGTAAAATATGTGCAATATGTCAAAAAGTCACTGCAAATGAGATTTTGGAAAATATATCGAATGTACAATCTATAGTGGACCCATGACATTAGTAACGGTCAGTAACATTACCTTCAACCCCAACACAACATCCTCTAAAATACACACGATACACCCTAAACGCCTAGCTTGGCCTGTTCTAGCACATGAAATTAGAACTCAAATGACAAAGTGAGAAATTTGAATTTTGATGTCAATTTTAGCACTTCAGTGTAAGTTACAAAAAATTTAAAAGGTGCACTTTCTCACATGATAAATTATACTTTTCTGAAGTAGGGGTGGGATATATTACATGAAAGTGAATGTTACAGATTTTGAGTAGAACAATTGGACCTTCGAAAAACCTGTGATGAAAATAACCATTAATGTAATTAGACACTGGTAACATGCTCCAAATCCTTGCTTAACTGCTAAAATGCTGATAAACATTCATGCATTCATATTCATGTTCATGCATGAAAGATAAACTTAACAGTATAATGTATATGTAGTATTTATTTTTAGTAAAGTATATTTTTAATGATTCCAAGGGCAATATGAAAAAGTATTAGACCATGTTACTTGAAGTTTATTGCCCGCTGGCTGCAGGCCAAGGACAATAAATGGAACAGTAACATGGTCTAATATTTTGCATATTGCCTGCTGAGAATCATTAAATATTTGGTATATTATTATTCAAGAAGGAACAACTATTTTAAATGTTAAAAATGTAATACATTGAGGGGCAATATACTGTTAAAATCTATTAAATTGAAGGGCAATATACTGTTAAAAATACATTGAAGGGCAATATACTGCGGGCAATAAATATATTTATATATTGTTAAATCTTGTATATACTTTGCAAGATATAGTGTGACAAAGTACTAGCCCATCAATGGCAGTTACTAATGACTTTATAACAAAGAGTTATGAAATATAGTTTTTGCAATAAAATTGCCTCTTATCATTTTTGCTAGACATATTAGCCTTAACTACTATGGTAACAAACTATTGTTTTTCCTACTTTTAAGATCATCATATGATTTCAAAACTCAAAATGATAAAAATCTGCAATCAAAATTTTTGTTAAATTTTCTCTCAAATTGCAGAGCGGAGATACATCTCAAAACAGTTATTGACAGTTGGCCACCTTGTCTCCATTCATTGTGTAAAGTAATACACAATTCCATGAATTATTGTTTATGTTATGGAGAAACATGGGTAAGGACAATATACTGTTTAAAGTACATGTGGCAGAAAAAGGGTTTGCAAGTAATCAATGACATAATCAGCACTAAACCATCCAGCAAAGGGGTCAGTTGTAAAAATTCAAAAATGCGGAACAAATTTTGTAAAGCCAAGCGAGAGTGGCTAAAATGGTGAGAGCACTGTGCTGCAGTACCCACCGACCAGGCACGGCTCAACTGCCATGCTGGCCACCAATAGATCGTCAGGTGTTGCACCATAGGCAAATGTGAGGAACCATTAAAGCTCGCAACAAAGCATGTAAGTAAGAGATCAACCCTAGCTTCGAAATCCAGTATAGATGTCACTAGAATTCCCCACAAAAAGAACTTATGTCCACCCAAAGAAAGTGTATTCCATCCCAAAATATGAGTGCAGGACAAAAGTGGTAGTTTCATGTTAAGTGAGCCATTGCACCATCCCATGTGTATTGAATACTCAGCCAACTTGATCCATATTGCACACATTACCCCGCAAAATTACTCCGTCATTGAGACAACTCGACTTTGTAATGGGTTTTGATATGCCAGATCTGATTTAGCATTCATTTAACCCAGTTAAAACCCTTTCTCGTAATCATTTTGTAAATTTATTTATTCACCCATATTATTCATCGTGAGCGCAGGAATAAAATACCAAGTTGTAAAATAACAGTACAGCATTAACACACAAAACTGGATCTACACTTTCTAACTACAAATTAATTATCTATTCAAATTTCCTGGTCTATTGTAAGAACCGAGCGGACAGACACACATTATTAACGGGATACAATTTTTAATGACGATAATAATCGAAGTTAGACACATAAGTGGCCAAATTATTGAATTTTATGCATACTCGTGACAGAAAGGATAAACTATGAATATAAGAATTAAGAGCAGGATCGATGAATGGGCTCACGCAGATTCCCATTTACAGTTTTCTTTGCGGTCACCCAGAGTCAATGTGCTGTACAGAACAGGACCCACCATGAAGTCACTTCCACTTTGCGTACTCATTACAGGTCTTCTACCGAAGCACTTAGGCGTCTGTTTTGACAGTCTATAATTTTCTACCTGGTATGTTACATCGGGATTCGTTAGTATCCCATTGGTAGGGCACTAGATAGAAGCCCGAGTAGGATGCATAGTAATATGCAACATTTTGGCGAATTCCTCCGTTTAAAGACCATTAATATTCGAGAAGAACGGAGGATAATGGAATATCTGAGATAATCCCAATTCATGCATTTGCACATCGTTCACCATCTGACTTCATTCAAAATTATAATCTTTCGGTTGGAGACGCAGGAACAGTTGTGAAATAACGAGTCCCGCAAAAAGTCAGACTGGATCTGAAGAGGTAATAAAAGGTTTCAAAAGGAAGGAAGAGGTATTGTCTGCTGCCTATTATCTAAGGTCGCTGAGGATGTCTTTTCGGCTAATGATGTGCTAAATGTCTACTTGAGCTTTGTATCACATAGTCGTTTATTGTAAGAAATACGAACAGAAACATGCCTTCACCACCGTCCATTATTATTTCCGTGACGTTGTCACTGTAATGGAACGGTATTATTCTTGTAGAGCGTGGGTTTCCATAATGCTGTTGTAGTCAAACTGACAAATAAATGAACCACAGTAAATACATTTCTTTGATTAAACTTAATAATGAATAATCTAGAAACATCCTACGTTCATAAAAGAAAAGAAATGAAAGAAACAGCAACAGAATGGATTCATTCACATACGTTTTATAAGAAACAAAGTGTTCATTTATAACAAGCCAAAAGAATGCTGCTTGAAAGGTTCCTGGCCAAAAATGAGCCATAGCACATCAGATCCCATACCTCTATTTAAAAATAGCAAAAAGTCTAAAAGGAAATGACCTGGAATGGTGTGGTAACCTTTTTGGTCTGGCATTACCAACATTCAGACATGGTGACCTTTTTGCACTTAAACATCCAGCAAATCTGCCCAATATCTGCCGACATTACTTGTAATGCATAAGAACCTTCCTGATCTCAAAACACTTTTTTCGGAGCCAATAACAAGTTTCCCCACCACTAGCCAAAACGTGAAACAAATTTAAACAAATAAAACTTCAAACATTTAGGTGTGGCCCTAAAGAAACCACTTTGGCAACCTGTTTGAACGTTAATACCACCGGGTCATATCCCAGTCACATACCACCCTGTTGAAGAGGTTAAACTGCAGAAGATATTTTCAACCTCCTGATTTTTAATGATGCATTCTAATTAAATGTTGTACACTAAATCCACTGGACGTACATTTCTCGGGAGAAAAAGCCATTCAAATATATTGAAGTGGGCAAATTTGTTCACTTTCACCTTTACCCACCAACATCAGAACTGATATCTAGTTGAAAAGTAATTGGCACAGACTCCAAATGCAAGGTTTTAAGGTTCACTGACACAATGTGAACAGCCAAATATGTTTACAGGAACACTTACTGAATAGTCATTTGGTTCAACAAAATTGAACTGTGATCAATTGCTTTCATGATCAGTGGGAGGATTACAATGCACTGTTATTGTTAAACATGACAGACTTATTGGGAGTTTTAGTATCACTTTCAATTTAATAAATCTGTAAATTATAATTACAAGATGATGAATCTCTTTAAATATATTAATTTGAAACAGGCAAGAGAATTTCAATTCTTCTTATCTGCAGCATTTACATTTCTGGTGTCTTTAAACCTCTGTCTGTCATCTCACTAATATTTATTCTCAGTTAGATTCATGTTTTTCATATCTTTAAGCTTTGAGTCATTTTTCTGAAAAGTTCTTAGTATTGAGGTTTACATTTACATAAACATTCTTTTTTTGGTTACTCAGCAATGGCTGATCTTAGCATCCATAATTGATTTTTCTTAGCATGAATTCATAAATGAGTATTCTCAGCAATTATGTTTGTTCTTAACATTTATCAATGATTATTCTTAATTAATGATTGTGCTTAGCATTTATTAATGACTGGTCTTAGCAGTCATGTTGTTCTCAGTGATTTTGCTAAAATAGTATCTATTGATGATTGTTCTCAGAATTTATTACTTATTCTTAGCATTCATTTCTGGAATTTTTTTTGAAAAAGAATTGTTATTTTTCAAACTATTCTTTGTAGCATTCATCTTTTTTATGTCTTATCCGACGCACAGTATAGTTCAGCAACTGAATTACACTGAAGTGTTTAGTAAAAATTCTGAAGTATATTTGACCTATCATTAGCCTCGCACCTTGTGTCAATACCACCTACTGGAATAATGTAAACCCTTACATATTAAAATGACTGAACAATTTTTAACTTCGATTTATTACAAATCAATAAAAAAGCAATGTAATTTTTCTTAATGTGGAGCTTATCGCCAGCAAAATTCAATGAGTATTCGGTAATGAGCGGCTAGGCGTATATGTTAATAAAACAAACATGGCAAAAATCTACTGGATAATCAAAAACTTTATCGACCTTTATATTCATTTAAGCAACTGATAAATGCAATAACTGTGATTAAATATAGATCTGTTCAAAATCAATAGATTTCTCATGTCATTTTTGCTTTATTTCGCTATTGGCTGTTTCGTAATAAGGTGCTTTGTACAACACATTTTTGGTCACTAAAACATCTAGTTTCTTAGAATAAACCTATCTCCAGATGTGTGGGCACACGCAGTAGGAGAAATCAATAAAGTTACAGTCGTTGTCGTCGCAATGAACAGAACAGCAATCTATCAATCCAGAACAGTTGACAAAATCCAGGTAAAACCTCCTTGCTCATATGGATAGGTACAGAATTATGTACTGGATTAGATATCCTGTTGTATAGGTTAGATTGGAGGGTGATGGTCTTTACTTTGCATGAAATACTCTGCAGTCATACAACTGTGTAAATCCTGGCATACAATGCAAACGAGAAGATCAATAAACATTCAGACTCTTATATTTCTCCATATTTGTGCCTTCTGTCAACATCTTCGTTTGCCACACCTTGGCATAAAGCAATACAATGTCTGACACGACCACTTCTCTGCCTTGCATTCTGAGAATAGATCTATTTAGGATCCTATTTGTACTCTTTTCCGAGAACATATCAAGAGTTTCGTTCATCTTCTCAAAGGTATCTCCATCATTAGGCAATGAAAATTAATCCCGACCGCTGATAAATAATTCACCGGTAAAAGTGCATTAGTGGTGCGTTTTATGGGATAATACCGCTGGATAGTGTCAATGTTTTCAACGTAATGAAATCAAATTGCCACAATATTCTACAAATTAAGTTCTGTTGGCACACGATAAAGTACCACTACTTTATATAATAAACCAGAACATAAAAAGAACATAAAAATAGTCTATATCAAATCACCTCAGAACTTGCTTCATCATTTATGTTGAAGGGCCCAACAAATTCTGACCAGATCACAAGAATTCAGAGCAATGGCCAATATCGTTGATTCCTTTGTCAGGTTTGCCATATTTGAGTTGGTTCAAAACTCCTAACAGTTCCCTGACATATCACTGTTTTTCTCTGACAATTTAATTTATTTTTCAAAGTAGAATACAAAGGTACTTTGATTATTCCTAACTATACATTGATGATACTTCAAAGCAAACTTACAAATGTCAAAGGTAACAATTTAATTTCAAAAAGATTTGGTCAAACTTACAAATGTCAATAGGTATCTTCATCATTGACATTTGTAAGTTTGACCAAAGTTTTTTGAAGTTAAATTGTTAATTCTAAGAGAAATATAATGTCTTTTGTGTCTCCTGAAAAGATAAAAGATCAACCATTACTGTAGAAATTCAAGTTGTTTGATGGATGTACAAAAATAAATTTGTAACACAAATAATATAAGGTCAGTCATTCTCGAAGATGAAACAACTGATGCACTTGATATTTTTAACGCACTGGAAAACTATATCCATTTCCCTTGAAACTTAGGCTGAACACACTGAATGGGAACACTACTCATCCTTGTCATTAATATTGTGGAATACAACAGTAAAATAAAGTTAATCATCTGCTTAAAATTAATGAGATCTATTTAATAGAGTTTATCTGGTTTTGAACCGAACCTTTGTAGTCTAGTCTTAATGTCTGAACAAAAATTGATCTATAGCCATAAGATTTACCTTTCAATGCATCTGGTTGACCAGTCATACAAGCTACCATATCCGTAATGATTAGACATGGAGTGAGCTAAATGCGGATACATGCTCAGTCTGTGATGCAGTTTATGTCTGAAGTGAGTCGCTCTGTTCTTCAAAAGTTCATTCTCTTGGTCCAAGGTTCTGCCTGTTTGAACCAATGGACATAGTTTCAAATGTATCCATACCAATATGCCTGCTAAATAACGGTATCTGCCTAATATCAGATCACTTAAACTCATATTTAATGTATTTTTGTCCCAAAGAGTCCATTTTATATGTTGAATATTCCTGCTATTGATTTTTTTCTCATTTTCTGTGAATGCCCCACAAATATGCGCAATATGGCTTTGATATTCCGTCAATATAGATTTATGTCTTCAGACATATTTTGTGAAATATCAGGTATAAAAATATCCTTGAATGTGATGTGTTTGGAATCTGAGACAAAACAGCTAATTGTGAATGCACAATTCCTCACAGGACCGAAACAGCTTTTCCATTCATTTGATCTTCATCAATAAGTAGCGGACACATGTCCCACAGTTTTTACGTAATATTGTGGCAAATTCCTAATACGTTTTCTTATTATGCCTATTGCCGTCAATTGCTGTGATAAGTATTACAGTATAATCGTATCCTGCTACATTGGTGTAGTTAAAGTTGCCCAAGCCCGAATGTGTGTTGGCAGTAGGACTGCAAGTAGGCTTAATGGGATAGTGGAAGAGGCAAGAGACAGCTCTAACTACTGTCAATAATCTTTACTTGGCATGTATGGTGGAACCCACAAACTTCAATACTTCACTACAACTGTTTTCTTCTGCACATTGAAAACTTCATTGTGCGTTGTGTTGTTCTTTTACAATCTTTATTTTTTTCTATCCGAAATTTTCACCGCCTCCCAGTCTCAAAAAATAAATAATAAGCTTTTGTTGCATGGTCTCTCTGCGAAAGAATCAGGTGATAGATCCCCGCTGAAATTCGGTTGATTCATTAGTTCAGAGCATGGAAACGAAAGGGAAATCTGCACTCTTTTTAAGCAAATAGCACTAAGCTGCAACATGTATCAATCGTCAGTTCTACTTTCCCAATTAAACCTAATATCGAAACCATTTACACCATTCAAGAAAGAGACAAACAAATAAATTTGAAGAAACTGGCATTGCACTTTTTCCAGACAATATTTTTTTCGAAATGGAAGAAATGCAAAGATGTGATATTATTACTTGATTGTTGTTATTTTGTGTTTAAGTCACGATTCCATTCATGCAACAAGTTGACATTTGATCTACATTTCTACTTTTATAATAGATAATGACTTGTTATTCTCAGACCTTCTTTATGGAATCATTTTCTAATTGTCAACTATCAGTTTACTACTTTTATAATTTTTGGTGCAGTATTTACAGAACCAGAGTGAAAAAAATGTGTAAATATTCAGAAGCATGTACTTCTTGAATGTTATTCTTCCGACAGATTGGAGTCAACTAGTCAGAAGGAAATATAGATTCGATGTAGGAAACGTTAGATATATTTTAAGCTCTTACATGAGCTATTATATTTTTCAGTTTTATCACGAAAAAGAAAAGAAAATAATCTGGATGGAATGGTGATAAATCGAAAGAAGTCGTGACAAGGTTATTCATACACAGCCAGCACATTGATCTTATTGCCGTTTCTCATGGTAATAAATGCGCATGATCACGAACATTTACACCTGTTACCAAAAGATTCAAAGAATTTACCCTTATAAAATAAAAGGACTTTAGGTTCAAGATCATATTTAACAAACATTAATACCAATAGCTTCAGTTTCAAATTTTGCCAAGTACCAACCAAATATTTCAGTTTCAAATTTTGTGTCAGTCTTCAAAGCTGTTTGCTTTCAGAATTTCTACAAAAGACGCAATGTGGAATAAAAATTGCAACAATGAGTCAAAGATTATTGCAAAAGGTTACATTAAATAGTCCTAACTCATCAAATATTGGGGAAGGAAAGGATGCGCAGTCATGACCGCATGTAAATTATTCTAATGTAAGAGAACAATTTGAGATGGTGATATTATTACCCTCGATTCCTGATTGCTACAGTACATGTTGATAATACAATATTCACTGTTCACTAGATCTTTCTGAAAATTTTACTCCATTAATGTTACAATTTGTTGGCTTTGACATCCTTCGAAAAAGAAAACCATCATCACCGCCGAAAGCAAATACAATGCTAAGTTTTTGATCCCAAGAGGAAAGGCGTGTACGGTGTTTAAAAACCAAGTCACGGCTTACACTAAACATCAACATTACTTTCCCTGTGTCTTTTTGACTGAGCAAAATAACTATTCGACAGAAAGTTTAACGCAAAGCGAAACGGTTGCAGATCATTTATTCCCAATTCCATTTAGCATTACTAGTGTCATATAATAACGGTTTTGAATCATAAAACAGCACTGCCTGCCGAAATATAAGGCTGCATTTGGCCCAATCTAAATGAAATCAAGTCCTACATTTGCATATGTTCGCCAGCAATTCAATGCCTGTGAAATCTGAAGGGTTAAAGGATATACAATTCAATGCATTTTGTGAGGAGTCAGGAACATGAAGCAGATACCATAGGCTACAGAATGTGCATTTATTTCATCTCAACAACGAAACACCAGAATGCAGGACACAATATCATTTACAAATGCACTACCATCTTGATAACTTGAGAATAGTGAAGGACTCAAATAAACTTTACAATTCAATGCCTAATCGCTTAGGTATGTTTGTGCACAACTGAAAGGGCGGAAACAAAAATTATCAAGGAAATCCACGTTTTCTTTTCATCATGGAAGAGAATCTCATGAACCGAGTGAACCTGTACCAGTCTTTTTCAAAGGAATCATATCCTTAAGAACAGGATATTTCGAACAAAAGATGGCCATATCAGATGTGGATGAGCAACAAATTCATGTCCCAAGTTTATTATAGAAACAGCAAAACTAGTATTCTATAAGAAGACTCCACTATATTGCCTTCTTTGATGTGTATGTATCTGTCAACACGTTTACACTTTCAGAGCCAAAGGAAATACTAAATAATTTACCGAAGGAAATGCACTTCGGTTGCTTAACAGCAGAAATTACAGAGTGTAATAACCAGGAAGGAAAGTCAATGGACAATGAAACTCACTTTAGTGTACTCTTCCTGTGTAATGCAGCGATGAAACCTACACAACGCCGTGTGTTCAGAATGATTTTTCTCGTTCAATTATTCAAAAACAAATGCCACAGGGTCTCTCAAATGGGAAGGACCAGAAAAGTAAAGACAAGAACATGATACTTTTGCCACATTGGTGGCATTTTCTCTTGACGGTGTTTAGTTTTGTACACACTTGAGCGACTCAAAAGTCCATAATCATCTGACAAAATGATTGCCAAATGAATCCTATTTATTTCATCTATTCATTGTACCCGATTCCTGTAATGAGCATGTGTGCAGCCTTGATTGCTAAAGACAATATTGAAACTGGGCAGGGTGCAGTATAAATTATAGATTTGCTTCAGATTTGCTGAGTTATGAAATCCATGCGCACATACAACATGTACCGTATCAACATATAGTGACAGGCTGATATTACGTGCCGTCAAGGGTTCATTACTCTCCTATAACAGCGAGTGTCATCTACGTTGTGTTCCTAAAATAGATCTATGTTGTGTATCGAAACCAGTTATATAACAATATTAATTTTGATTAATTGCAATCTTGACATCCGAATTCACAAGAAACTGTGGTCTGAACATTCTAAAAATGCAAAGAAAAGTTAGAGGAACGTTGAAGACAAGGGAAAGAAGAAATAAGGCAGCCGATGACACATCGTAGATCTAATTGGGAACTGACAAAAAAAAGATTCTTTCAGAAATTTCACGATTCTCTTGGGTAAATTCACTAAGCTGATGGACTTATACGGTTGAGAGCCAGAACTTTACTGTTTGAAACTTAAATGTATCAATGTAAAACTTGTCTCTCTCACTTTAAATAATGAGTGAAATCAGGCCATATTGCAAAGACTATTTTTCCTAGAGTATTTCAGTGTAGTGAAACGCATAAAACGTACCATTAACTCTTATTTATTTACATGCAGATTGTAACTGTAGTTGTATTTTTTATTAAATGCATAAAAATCCCATAATATTTGCGTTCCTCAGGCCTTATAAAATATCAGTATCTGATCTAATCTGTGTTTTGGAGAAACTGGGAAAGTTATCTTTTAAGTTAATTGTGAGGCGAGAATTTCAGTTGCTTGTTCTGCTATGTAAAAATAACTGAAAACCTAATCATTCATGTCGGCGATAAAACAGTCACGAGTGTCCCCATTAATTAGAATTAATTTTGACCTGCACACTAATTGTACCCTGCAAAAACAATGAATTATTTAGTATGGGTAATGCAAGGGCGACAGCAAGTGGTAAAGTGCAAGCAGTGTGAGCCACAGGCAAGTGACAATATTTCACTTTTGATTACAGCATCACTTAGTCTGATTTGCAGCTTTAATCTTGGGAAGTTCCAATACTCAATATTGAGAACCCCTCAATGGCAAACATCCCAGTTTCAATATCACGCTAGGAACAAAACAGGTATTTGTTTATATTTTCAGAACATCAAGTAGGTTTAGACCTTTCATCCAAACATGGGAAATGGTAGATTTTTGATAATTCCGACTCTCTCCTAAAAAGTAGCTGTTTTTATTACTTTTATATGGTAGAAAGTTAGAGCTGTTGTTTGCTCTTTTGACAGAAAATAGCATTTGAAGTCTTGTGAGATTTCGGATTCATATAATGTGCGTGATAGGAGGTAATGTGAGTAGAAAATGAGAATTAGTGAGATGTGGAGCTCAATCACGTGGCAGAATTCCTTAATGAAACAACAATAATAACACCACAAACATCTAAGGTTGTTTTAGTCTCTAATACGTAAAATAACATACTGTCGTGAGCAACAGCTCTGCGTGAAGTCCTTTATAGCTTTCCTGTTTCATTTAAAATATATTGTTGCCAAATTTTTTATAAAATAATTTTTGGAGGACATAAGTTCTTTTCATAGGGCTACTGATACCCCTGTTTTGGACTTTGGACTTCGGTGATGTCTGTCCTAGGTTTCAAAACTAGGGTGCATCCCTTCAATGCTTTCTGTGGGATCCTCAGATTCACCTTTGTTGTGAAAATTGCTGACTGCATAGAGGTTAGCATTGTAGCCAAGCCTTTTCAATCAACAGACCCACAGATAATGGTGGAGGTCTGGGACTCAAATCCTAGACTGTCTGTGAAGTGGGGACAGCACTGTAAACCATTCAGTCACTCTGGTTCAGCAATTGTTGCCAAATTGTAAGCTAAACTCTCTTGCCAACAAATATGTATATTTCACTGCCTATCCTCATAACTGTCTTCCTTATTTTCCCAGATTATTTTTACTGTTAGCCCAAAAAATTGAGACTACTAAAAATGTCTTGGGCTACCTGCTCTCTAAAACTGAGTGGCGTAATGTCTGGGAGATGACAGTAAAGCCTTGCTGAGATATAACAGCAGTTCATTTTTTATAATGGAAAATAGTTCAATTATCACAGTTGTATGAAGGTTCATGTAACGCAAAGAAGTGTAGAATGAATAAAATCGTCTTTCTTTACAAGCGGAAGTACTTCCACATACTATGAAGGTCTTAGCTGAACTGTAGTACACAAGGAAGATACTGAAGAATTTTTCTAAGTGAAATTTTTATTCCCTGTGAGGTGTCCTAAATGTGCACCATATTTTCCTTAAACCACGGTTGATCACAAATGATGTTGTGAACTTGTAAAACATCTCGAACCTCATGTGATAACATATATTGAAAAGCCACGTTGTATTTGAAAGTTACACACTTGTAAATACACAATGTGAATTTACAGTTACTTGACAATAAGTTGTAATTGTAAAAGAAAACAAAAATTGAAAAAAATACTAAATCAAATGCGTTCAAATACTGAGTGACAACAATTACAAGACACATAAGAGTGAAGACTAACTGGTGCACATTGTCATATACCAGTCCAAAGAAATTAACCCTTGGTGCACCGGCACTTTTGTAAACATTATATCATCCTTAGACACGTGTTTTACCGTAACATGGGTGATAATGTAGGGAATTGCGTAAAATTGCACAGAGGGGTTGGGAACAATCTAGTCTGTTGACAGAAAGTGTTGTAATATGTTTTGCTGCTGTTAGTAGAATATCGCAGGCATTTACTTTTGCAACTTTGAAAAAGTTCGTTTTTTTGAGGGGATGGGCACTGTAGAAAATCATCTATGAATCTTACAAAAATAGTTTTCTGATCAGTTTAATGGTT
>JBCAUG010046547.1:0-23748 GCA_038406175.1 Haplosyllis leylae | reverse complement strand
GACCTGGCGGACACTCAATTCTGACTGGGGTTGAGTTTTACTACACAAACCAAGACAGTGTAAATATTGGTGACAGATTTCTTCTATGATGTTTCTCGTGTCTGTTGGCAACAATGGCAAAGTCGTCATGAGCATCAGACCACCTTTAATAGATTTAAAAAGTATGAACCTTTTGGGCCAAAAAATAATAAAATCAAAACAAACAAAATCAAAACAGAGGCATGAGACGGCAAAACAATCCAAGTCAAATCCTCTTCACCTGGAATTGGTATCTTTACAGCTTTGATGATAGCTTTAATTGCGCCGGACTCACAAGTTGCAATACCCTGCTCAAACTAAAAGTCTTTTATGGCTGGTTTTCCCACTGACTGCTGGCGCTGATAGCGCTGGTTGCGAAATTATCAAAAATTCTCAAGATGAAAAGTATTGCGGAATAGGAATCAACGTAACAAATTAAGCTCAATGAGACGCGCACAAGCTCATTTACTGACAAGCTCGATCCCTTGACCACAACAGATCCTCAAACAGAAGTTGAGGCTGAGAGAATGGGCACCTGTGGGCGTAGTGATATCTTGTGCTGGTCAAACGAAGATCTAACATGTTTGTTTTCGAACTTCAAATTGCTGATTAAATATCTACAACAATCATGAACTGCAAATTACTTTGCTGGGAAGAGTGGGTCCCTAAAAATTTAAAATCAACGCCAGCCTGTTGTTTATCTTTTAAAAATCTAAAATAAAAGAATTCTAACAAATGGGTGGAACCGTCACATATAAATAGTGGGTCTGGAAACCGTCTATTTCTGTTTCTGATCTGTTTCTGTTAAGAACATTGTCGAGAAAGTTCTGGGTACAACTTTACAAACAGGTTGTACCTAGAAAAGTTTCTGAGGAAACTGGAAACTGCTTTATCCTGTGAAAGGTCTCAGAGCAAATCTGGTTCAACCTAGAAAACTGTCAGAGCAAACTGCTTACTTCCGAGATGATACTCGATAAAAAAAGTTGTACCGAGAATCAGAAACCGAACAGAAACTGACGGTTACCCACCACACCATAAATATCGTGAACTCAGGATGTCCGAACACTGGACGTAACACTGTAACAGACACCTCCTCGCGAGGAAGTGGGTTACTCACCTAAATGCACCAGAATCCCCTGCTTTTAAAGACAACTTAATATTGCCTCACTTTACACTAGGTGATAAGGCTGGTGCATTCGAAATTGAATCCTCTAAACCCATGGTGCAAGATGTGTCTGGAGTCCAAGCGAAACCTGTTGCAGCTTTCACCGTGCCAATTATATGAAAACACCACCAAAAACAAATTTGTTTTCGCGGAAAAACCTGGCAATACATCATGAATTGACTTGAAAGACAGGTTTAACAACTCTATTCCTTTTGGACTGCACTCCTTTCCTTTATTGTATGAAATACTTTTCGCAAAAAAAAAATTTTTTAAAGAAAAGCATGTTGTGTTATTTTGTCTTCACATGGCCAACCCTTCATCCCAAAGTCTCTTTGTAAGGACCGTTCTAATTTTGCTTCTTATATTACACAAAACGGTAAAGAAGTTTCTCAAACTTGATACTACAAGAAAATCCTCCTGCGTAACCGCAAGAGGCATACCGCCTGCTGCATAGCAAGTACTCACTCTTCTGTACTGTCTCCGGGAGGAGGGGGGGGTCAGGGGGTACCCCAGCCCAGTCCCAGCTGGGGGGTACCTGAGTCCTAGCCCATCCCAGCTGGACTGGGGTATCCTCAAGAAAGGACCAGAGACCAGGGAAATAACCTGGAACTGCAATACCCCCTGGAAAGCACCTGGGACCAGAGACCAGGGAAAGAACCTGGGATTGGGGTACCCCCCTGAAAAGGACCTGGGAACAGAGACCAGGGAAAGAACCCGTGACTGGGGTACCCCCCTATTGACAGACAGACACCTGTGAAAACAATATCTTTCCCATCCTTCGGATGTGGGCGGTAAAAATGTAAACTGGTTTCACATTGCAGGTTTAATCTTAACTGTTCCACTTTGGAGATTCGGATTCGATTTCAGTAACCTTGAATGGGAACATGTCTGTACTGAGGTAATAATATCACAGACCATCTTTCCTTCCCATATGAGCTCAAAAAGGAATTCATTTCAAGGAATATGATGCCAATGAGTCTGAAAAGTGTTTGGATTTGAAACTACTTGGTTGCAAGTCCAGTAATTTATCACTTAGCTGCAAGTAAGATTTTCAAACATTGTCTATTGCATAGCAGTTTCATGTTCCATTAATCTCATCAAATTCGACAAGGATGTTGCTCAAATATGAAAACTCAATCGATTCAATATAGGAAAGAATAAAGTGACTGAGACTGGCCAACGATTGACCATTTCTCACCATAAAAGTGCAAAACAACTTGTAACTAAATTTAGAAGTGCCATAGTAATTTAGCTATATTTGGTGAGCTTTAATTGACCATTAACCTTGATTTGTAAGTAAAACTAGTAAATTATGTGTCAGATGAGTCTCTTTACTCAACGGAAAGCGTTTCAGAACAGTTATCTGCGCAGTCCACTTTACAACTTTTCTTTCTTGAACACTTAATAGTTGAAGCCATTCATCAAACCAAACAATCCCAGGAGCTTCATGTTCTTAATTGCTAGTTTGCCACGCAAATGCAAGGCCGAACAAAATTAAACAATTTAGACTTGTACATGTTGTTCTCTTTGACCAGACTATTTTATGAAAATTTGAATAGGCAGTGCAGCCAATATGCATAAAACGTTATTGGTATTTGGCTCATGTGTGGCAGATGTAATATTCCAGATTCAATCAAAGCTGTATCTAAGTTTAGCATAGGCGACGCGGAGTCAGACAGAACCAACCGGTTCTCCCCTCACAGGGTTAAAAGTACAATACTGAATTCCATGGGACTTGAAATCAAATAGAATTGCAATGCCACATTTAATGGTTATTTTGTCCTCCATGAGTGGAGTATTCATTTCCCTGCCAGTGATCAGAAATAGAGTCTGCAATGCTCTGAAGAAAACACTGCAAAATTTGTTTGGTTGCTGTTACAAGACAAGTGAAGAAATGAAGTGTAGGAACAACCTTGCCTTAGATGTTTTCCGAGAGTGTTGTAAAGCAGTAGTAAGTGTTCTGTGTATTGGATTTGGTTTTGACGTTACCAATTCCACAAGCAGATCGTTGTCAGAACGACTTACCGATCAGACCCAGAAACTCTGATCTTGACTTCCGAAAGGCCTTGGCCTGAATAATGCCACTGTCCTTCAGAACAATTAAGCTACCACTGCTGCATACATACATAACGTCTATCACGATAATGACCATATAATGGTGAAAGGTTTCCAGAAACAAATTTACCTGTTTTCCGCAAAAAATGAACAATATGACAATTGAGTTTTCTATTTAAAATCTAGGCAGATGTGTCAAATTAGATGGGAACATTTGTGTTTTTAAAGCCACATTTAGTCCCCCCCCTCCCAACTAGCAAATGTCGTAAATGGCGTGGAAAAGAACATATCAGAATTTAACAATTGTGACACACAACATATTTTGTATTATGTAATCTGTTGCCTAATTTGAACACGTGTTCTTGCCTAATCCGTCAAAGTTAAGGCCAAGTCAGATCAAACAAAATTTATTGCTGCATTAGAGGCACCTCAGGTCGGATTCAAGACGCCTTCGATTTTAACAAATTTGGGCGGATCCGATGGGGAGGGGTATAAGTCATGTCAAATCTGATTTTTTATTTGGGGGGGGGGAGGGGTTAAAAGTTAGTCAAGTCAAATTTTACATTTGGTGAGTAAGCTCTTCTGAGCACAAGGTGTCCCGTCAAGTTATTACACTTTTGGAAATATTACCATAACTGCCATTAACATGTTTGAATTTCTAGTGAACTTGCTTCAGAGAAAAGCATATGAGATCACTAACTGCATGAAGTCCTTCTCACCCTACGAACTGTTTGTGATGGACCAAAAAAAAAACTGTAGTAGATGACATTTAAGAACAAATCTAAAACATCCTATTGCAATGTTTAATTGCATAAGGGGGATCCCCAGGAGGTAGCAGTGAACATTCTACAAAAGGCATCTACACAGAGAGTCGTCAACCCTGATGCAATTCACTGTCCGGTAATCCGCCCCTGAATATGGATGAGTTACAAAGAACTGGTTTGCGTTACGATTGTATAATTGTTGGTACAATTTGTACAGTGAGGGGTGGCGGGGCTCGGGGGGGGGGGGAGGGGTTCGGGAGTAAGAACACTACTTTGTTCTGACTCATCCAGTAGACCTGAAATTGGTACACTTACGGTGACTTGCATCACATAATTGAGTCAAAGACACTTGCGGACTCAGCTTTTGGTGAAGATGATGTACGTTCAGCCGTTTTTTGACTTTTGGCCAATCGGTATCCATGCTACAAACAAAACAGAAAGCTGATCTAGTCAAATGAACAACTAAGTGGGGATTTCCCTTCTAAACTTCGTACAGGACACATCCAATGAAACATCTACAAGCCAGACGCAAACTGGACAAGTCTGAACAGATAAAATGCTTATTCCCTCATCTGCTGAAAAAAGTTTGCACATAATGCTTTCCTGTTATATTTATGCATCCCTCACTTTATTCATTTTCAGTTTGAAAGTAAAACTGAAAGTAAACAATGAACAAACACGTCTTTCAGTGCAATGGAAGCGCTTTTTTGGCAAATAAATAGAAAATTGAGTATTGTGGAAGTTTTAAAGTTATGTCAATGTGTGGGGTCGAGTGCGACGGTACTTTTTCTAATGTACAAACTATGTTTATTCAAAACTTTTCCGACTAAACTTAAAGGTCTTTGCTAATCTATGGAATCCTTTTCCGAAATAGCCGAGTCCCTCTGTATTACACCTATGACTATAATATATGTGTATTCTTTTATGTCTATACTGTCATTCTGGTGGGTAAGACAACCAATGACGAGGCGGCTAGCTGGGTTTGCCAATCATTATGCAGTGGTATTACCAAGCAGGTGTGGGCCAATCAGGATTCACCTTCAGTAGCACTTTTACATGCACTGCCCAAGGTAATATTATTAACCAAATAATTATGAACATTCTCAATACGAATGGCCAAAGAAGTCTGTGGGTAGAAGTTAAGCAACATCGCTCAAGTGAGAAGACACTGATGGTAGGATCCCTGATCATCTTGGCATATTTTGTTTAACTGACTCCAACCCCATTTTATATTACTTGTCACTGTTCAAGTAGGGCTTGACCAGTTTATTAAGGGTTTGTATCTTTCAATGTGCCACTTAGCCACTGCAAGATAGAAGTGTCCATTAGACCACAGCCCAAGTAGGGTCCGAATGCTGCGCTCACATAGCTGTCATGGAGATTCAAAGGCCACCGTTTCAGCATCACATACAGTTTGGCTTATAATACGGCTGGATCAGGAGTTCCCTCTCCCACCCCACCCCGTCCGAGAATTCGCCTCGGACTATGTCTACAATCGTACAACCGTTCTACTGCCACGCAGTTACTCCTCACAATAATCTATTTCTTTTGCACGATCGGAGATGTAATGGTTGACCTTTATGGAGCTTTCACACTGCCCGACACCGAGACCGATAACGAGACCTATGAAATGGCTAAGCTAATGGCATCAGTGATAATGTCTCGGTGCCAGTGGCGGATCTAAGGGGGGCGCCAGGGACGCCCCCTCTGGGTCCAATTTCTTTCATTTTCATGCAGTTTTCGAGGAAAATTTCGCAAAATAATAGGTTGGCGCCCCAGCTTAGGGCTTGGTGCCCCCGTCTGGGAAATCTTGGATCTGCCACTGGGTGCAGTGTGAACACCTTCATACAATTCTCTGTAAGCCATTTCAGGGTGGCCACATTCTAGCCAAGATAAAATTCCTAGTGTTTTCCCTGTGTTACGAATTTTTCCCTGCCTATTTAACACAAAAATTAATAGTTGGTTTTAATTAACAAAGGATTTATCACGTCTCTAATTATGGGGGATATTATTTGCAGAAGCACACATGCTAAAAATTTAGTAAGGGATCCTATGTGGTAACAATTTTGTGAAGTTGAGCTTGAAGATCTTGTATGTTACACTGTGAAATAAGGAAGCCAATGCATGGGCAACCTATCTATTGAATAGACTGGAAGCATTTTCCAGATAACCGTATATTGAACCACCACCATGTTTAAAAAAAATTATGTGGTGCTGAGTTGCATTAATTGAACTTCCACAAGGGAGAGTTTTACAAACCTCCACAACACAGAGTACTGTATTTCTAAATTTTTTACTTTTGTAGTGAATAATTAAAGATAAATCAGAAAAGCTACAAGTCATTACACCCTCACCCACTTAAGCCCTCCCAGCCACTGAACCCTCATCACCCCAAACATTTTTGTTGTACAGTTCCTTACTATTCCATAAACAAGACCAACAAGCCTTGTCAAATTATTCTTGACAGAAAAAACACGTTCTGCTACTTTTGTGTTGTATGAAACATGATCTCTTAAAAAATTGATGGATGTACACATTTAAAATTACAATAATTAAAGTTGTTTTAAAAGTGGATAAGTTTAATTGATACTTTGTAATAAAGAAGATGGAGAAACAAAGACGGACAATAAGTATACTGATAAAAATGGTAAATATGACAATCATTTGAAGGGAAAAATTATGCCAAGTGAAGCAAAGCAAAATTTGTTTAAAATATGATCAGAGAAACAGGCTTTCTGCATTAAAAAATACAAGCAAAATATTTTCCTTGTGTCTCAAAAATGTTTTCTGTGTTACAACAAAATTCCCTGTGTTTTCCCCGTCTGGAAAAAGTAAGAACCAATTTCCCTGTTTTCCCTGTGCTGTGGCTACCCTGCATTTAATCGGTCTCATTGTCTGTCTCTGTCTCGGGCAGTGCGAATACAGCAATGGGTGGGCGGACTGTTGGTTTTGTTCACTTAAAAATCTTCTGCAATTATAAGAAGTGAGAACCAGTTGTTGTTTCTCGCGCGATGACAACAACTTCTGAGTTTCACGAAAGCCAAAAAATAGCAATTTCCTTGGACCAAGGCTTGGTTTGACCTCAGAGAGGAATTCACACAAAGGAAAACTTGCGGGAAGGAAGTTTTCTAAACCTTCATATCCCGCACCCAACCCAGCTTCGTAACTGTCAATTTCCGGTAAATCACCTGAAAATTTGTTCCAGTTCCGGCCCACCTAGGATATCGAATTCTTTGGACGATTTTTATTCCAGGGCGTTCAATCTGCAGCTTGCCATAATTACCTACAAGTAATATCCATGAATAATTTTAGGATAGTCGACTTAAACGTTGCTATCACATTTGGACATCTTTTTTTTTTCGTGTTCCATTTTTCCCTGTGTCCCTGTTGGAGGACTAACCTGCCATTATGTGTTGGTGTCTTCATTTGGTGGATTATATGGCAGTGCAATTATACAATGGCTATTATCTCCCATTGGGGAAAGCCTCACAAAAAGTACTGAGCGGATTTTCTTCATCGCACCAGCACCACACGAACGTATGAACCTCGGCAATACCTTGGCCAATTTTTCCCGAAAAATAGACACATTAATCGTTACTTGTTTTCGCCGAGCTCAGCAATATGAGAACAGACGTTAAGCCAGCGTAATTATGATAAAACGTTGTTGATTTCCTGCACTGATTCTAAAATTGGCCGCTTGAGTCAACGACCAGAGCAATAGTACTCATTGGGCATTCTCTTCACAGCCTCGTCCTTGTAGCCTATACATGAGAGGTGTAGTTTCATTTAATGGGACCCTGGATGTGGATTAGATCAATGTACATAGAGCTGAAAGTTCTATTTGACCCATCACAGAGACATTTATCCATTCTATTACTCACCTCGCACAATTCTCAATCGCAACCTGTTGATTGTTTTGTGTTGAATTCTTCTTCAAGAAAATTTGATAGGGACTGTTTCTTACCGCACGGGAGACTTTTAAGTTACAGCGGGAAAGTCCGTGAAGATGTTCTCCAACCAGTCACTATGGGGAAAGAAGAGGGAGAAAATGCTAAATAAATCTTACTAAGAGATGTACATTTTACAAAGAGTTATTTTGGATTTGAGCATGGCGCAGTTCAGAAAGAACAACAACTGAAAAGGCCCACAAAATTCTTCTAGACCTTCCTGATCTTTCTCATTTTTCAGAAAGTCCAGAACTTATAATCTTACATAAGTTTTCATCACCGACCAGACTTCAACATAAAAAAGGGGCACAGAGTGAATCACCAGACTTGAGATGTCACCGCCAAACCATAACGTAATACGGGCGTGTGTACATACCGAAATAAATCTGACGGCAACGATGTAGGTTAATGAAATGAACTTCTCGGCTGTCGATATCTGGACAACGTAAAACTGGTATTGATGTCAGCTGAAATGTTCTCGAAGACCATTCTGACATATTTGCGAGGAAGGTCACATTGGTTTTTCGCACTGTAAACTCTCTGTCCAAATAAAGTTATGTTTCTGTTTTTCCTTCCCCGTCTGCAATCACCTCTATTCTGGAGGGAAGTAAACCATTTGTAATCAGGATGTATGGCATCAATTTAAACGGAGTATTTTGGCTGTTTGGTGTGTCCCACTTTTTGCACCTAAGTGTGCTTAAAACCCATCCTCCCAAAAAGCTCATATTAGGAATCCACTCCACTACGCTGATCCAACTATTTATATTTGTCGAGTCTTGTGTCGTAAGCCGAGGTGTCTGGAGTACTGTGCATTAGTAGTTCCAATTAGGTTTCTGGCTTTTTTCAAATTTCCATATCTTTCAACGTATTAAAGCTTACTAAAGACACAGAAGTTTCAGGATAAAATACTTTGCTTAGCTCACTAAAGGCTTCAAGAAATGATTTTGGACAAGAAATGGTATCAGTTTTTTTTCCTAGTTAAAAGGGCCATAGAAAAACCAAGAAGCGGCATGCTGTGCATCTGAATAAGTCTGATTGGATGGTTTGAGTTGATTGCAAATACAGAATTGTTCTGAATTGATGAATGATGTGAAATTGGTTTCCCAGCAATTTGCCCACTTTATTATATCACGTGTAATTTGCAATATATTAATGGCCGTTTACAGGGAGCGACAGAGACAGCATGAACGATGTCATCAAGAATTGGTTGAAAACGACGATCAGTGACGATGTAACGATGACGATGTCAATATAACGATGTTCAAAGACGACGCCGCTGTCGCAAGAAATCGTTCTGGAACCGATCACGAAAACAGCAACGGAGACAGACACTGATAATCTGATTGTTTTCATTGCAAAGCAGGATATCTCTAAAAACTGTAAATGTATGAATGAAATCCAGCTTGTAGGTATTGGACTGTACAATGCCAAACAGGCACAGGAAACCGAATCGTTTCAATTTCAATGGTCGCCTATTTCATCAATCCTCTATTGAAAATACTTCTCTTAACTCCTATGAAAAATGTCTGTCTCGCTTTCCTCCTTAGGTGCATGCCTAGTGATAACCTTATACGGGCGTATGGTACCGCGCCTTAAAAGCAAATAAAAACTTATGTAAAATTAAAAAAAAAAAACGAAAACAACAATTTCGCTGTTGTCACGTCGCTCCGCGTGAACGAGCTTCAGAGTTGTCGTGCTTCAAAAGCGCGAAACAAGTCAGTAGCTCGAGAACCGCTCGAAATCAATTTAATGAGCTCACAACTCAAGGTTGCAATAGAAATGACCATCACACCTAGCAATTATATGGCATTGAATGCAAACCATCTGGTGAACAAGTTTTTGACCTTGCCTTTATCAACCTAGTCTTCAGACAGAACTGGTCTATTGAAGTTTTTCCCAAAAGAGGCAGGACTTTCATTGGATAGGTGAATAAGGCGAATTCAAGGAATGTGATAAATCACTGAAGCATGAATAGGCTCAGTTTAAAGATCTCCCTATTTGTGTCTTATTGGCTCTGCGGTAACATCTTGGTCTTTTACGCAAGATGCTGCAGGTTCGAATAACCCTTTTAAATATAAATATTCTAATTATTCTTGCAAACTGAATTGTCCTTGTTCATTTTAGACCCTTCTTAAGTATTACCCTTTACAAATTTTGTCTTTTCTTTAATTGCTTTTAATGCGTTGTAATTTTCAAAGCGGTCCATTTAGAATTGAGTTGAAATAGAACTGAAATAGAAATGCTGACAAAAAAGTCCAGTATCCTGCTTCTTCACCTCTGTGTTCAAGGATAACAAATATTGATTGTATTTATGGAAATTTAGGTATATGAGTCATAGAATGTCTAGTGAAGTGATGTAATTGATGATGTTCCAGTAGCATAACTGTGTTAAAAATGTATTAGAAGAGACTATGAGTAACCAGACGACTGGAGAGAACATTTCCTCGGCAGAGCTATGGAAAGTGTGGAATTCATACATAAATTGATGGAAAATTAAGTCGAATTACAACGAAACTTGCGCTCTCCACATATGTAAAGAAAGCTGGAGATCGATTAAATAAGCCAGATAGACTTTATATTTTAGACTCGGAAGAAAAAAGTTCAGGACGAGCCTTTTCGGAACAATTTTGATTAAAGTGTATGAATGTTGGGATCAGTTAGAAGATATGTAATGTCTACAAAGACGTAAAAGCAAACCTGTAACGTATATGTACATGATGCGATTTCTTTGCAGAGTGGATTTCACAAAGGTATCGAAAATGGGTGAAAGACTCGTGGGCGAGTTCAATGGGACCATTACCAAACATCAAGGCTTTGTTCGTGATAGATATAATGCTACTTGCTTCGAGGATGGCCAAATATAACCTCAGACCCCTGATATAGGCCAATTGCATACAGATCCTAGAAATCCTACTAAATCTCAGCCAGTCTATGGCCTTGTCTTTTATGGCACTTTATCTACATAAGACCCCATAAATAGCGACTTTTAAAGCTGCCAATATGAGTAAAACACATATATTGTATTTCCTGTTTCGAGCTCATTTACAATCTGATACCGTATCATACGACTAGTGCCGCTCCGATGTGAGCAAGGGTGAGTTCAGTGCGGGTTGAGATGAATCACAATGTTCCCCTCATCATTCCCAAACTCTCGTCTTATCATTTGACAATGATCCCAATATGGAGCTATATTTCTGAGTACTTGATCACCAGTTGCAAAAACTCATTTGAAATCAGATGAGTCATGAGTCTATGCAGAGCAGGTACAAAAAGTGGGACACACGGAGTATTCCCGGAGCTGCATGTCTCATAAGTCCTTGTTCTGACTCTTCATTTTTCGCTTTATGGGAACTATGACACAATCCACTGAGAGGTTGTGTACCAAGTAAGTGAAGGGGATGATGGTAATTAATTTCCAAAAGTAGGTCTCGACAGGCAGCGAGGTCGCACCGGTCAGCAGACGTCACTACAGGTAAATCTCAGGGATCCATTACACACAGGCCACGAAGTACACTGGTAAGAAACGTACCCTGGCTTTGAAACCCAGGGCAGACGTCACCAGAAGTCCACAACCTAAATTTAAGATAGCCTTCTGCTATGGGCGGAGGAATCGTAACAAAAAACAGCGTGTATAAGTATCAATGACTGAGGTCCCATACAAAGTCCCATGACTGAACTATTGTCCAGTGGGACAGCCGTATGTTTTCAGTACAACTGCACTTCCAGTCGATAAAGAAAATCAAATGATATCGCAACATCTTCAAACAACATCATCTTCAACATCATAACATCTTCAAACAATATCAAACAGCATTGAAGAGTTTTGGGTAGTTCTATGTAAATGCATCTGCCGATATTTTGCAAAATTCTGCCTCTTAGCCCAGCTGTGTAAACAAACATTGATGCCAAGAATAAAAGGAATATTTGCCACTTGTCACACTGGTTACCTGGCCTTCATGGACACACAAAGAGCAACAGGTTGAAATGGAATGTGTTTGATGTAGCGTAGTAAGATGAGTAATGGAGTGGGTAAATGATGGGTTAAATAGAACTTTCAGCTTTGTGTCCATTGATTTAATTCACATCCAGGGCCCCATTAGGCAGAAGTTGTTCTTCTCGTGTAAGGCCAACTGGGACCAGTGGTAATATTCAATGAGTACAAACTGCTGCCACTGATTTCTGTACCCAAAGTTTGAGTGGAAAGTCACTACTAACTTTGTCCTGATTGGGATGATCAGTAAGGAATCAGCTGCACACTACATGAACAGTAAGGACTACGAGAAATGGGACATTTTGGCGGCGTCACCCAATGTCAATACACACATGGCGTTGCCAACTTTTCGGTCACACAAATTTTCTGAATTTTCCGCAACCCCCCGACTTTAAAGACTAAATCGTCCAGTTTGTGTTCAAGGTCACTGAATCAAGCTCAAACCAGTAAAACTTCTTACTTCACATTATTTTTGTTTCTTGGCGCTTGTAATTCATTGAAACTTTGTTTAAAAGGTCAAGGGTATCTCAAGGTCAAAGTCAAGGCTACAACTCAATGTCAAATTACCGAAACATTATTTTCCGGACTATTGTGCGACCTCTGTGTTGCACAGACGGTGTACCGTCTACGTGGAGGGTCCTTTGTTCTTGTCTCCCGGACTTATTCCTGATTGAACACGGACAACAATTTGTAAGGTGTTCCAGTTTTTCCAGTGTCAACACGACCATTGCACGTATGCCGCTCATGGACCCTATTTCACTTGGTGTGATTAAGCCAACATAGATGTTTACTAAAGAGTGCAGTTTGTTTTTATTCTTGACCTTCGACAAACTAATTCCATAGAATGCTAAATGTCTTACCCTGTCTAATCCAGTATGGATACAGACTATCTGATTTGACAAATTATTTGATTAAGTTGTTTACTTGGTCTGGGCGGAACTGCGTCACATAAACTTGACAACTCTGCGCAAATTCGGTTGTTTTTAATGAATCTATGCCTACAGAACTAGCATCTAGGAGAAGTTCTATTACAGCCTGGGAACAAAAGACATTTGTAAACCTAGTTTTTTATTGCTGAGTTTTCTTTCCTCCCTTCCCCTCTTATCCTTGTGCGGAAAGGTAATAAAGAAAAAATATAGAACCCAATACCTAAAAAATTAAAATCGCTGTTTGATCGAAGTGATGAAAGTATCTTAAAACGCCACTGAAAATTGTGAATTCGCATTTTAAAGACGCTTTTTAACAATGATTCTGTGTCCTATTTTATTCCTGGATAAAAGTATTTTCCTTCTAATTTATTGCACAGAAGCCTGTGAAGTTTTCAGAAAGGCAAATTGAATGGGCAAGAATTGCTAAAATGCATTGCTTTGCTTTAGTAGTTCTTATCTTTTGTAGACAACTAAATCATTCAGATAACCCCTGCCTTCCTCTTTTCCTCGTATTCCAGTCCTTTTTACCCTCTTAGAATTCTCGTCTGCAAGGTAGATGAGTTATTTTTAGGCTATTATCAGTGCTAGACCTTTTATGCATGCTTGTTTGATGTTTTATTCAATCAGAGCCCATTCTTAATGTTCAGCCGTTGGATCTGCATTCAACTACCTTACTAAAGTCTAACAAAGGATTAATACATATATATCTAACAAAAAATTTACTCTTTCTATCAAAGACCGCCAGCTTGCCTGTCTCCCACTACTCCCACGACTCATTGTTAAATAAGAACTACTTTAAATTCCCTTTTTCAGCACAGGTGTTCTGTACAATAAGAGACGGTCCCATTTATAGTAAAAACGGCATGAAACTTTAACACAAATCTGCAGAAACGAGTCATTTGATGTGTCGTTCAATGAATATAATATCGTTTGGAATACAACTGTCTTCTTGTCTAATAAAAAATTAGATACATTGAATTTGCATCAAAGACCCCCACCAATTAAATGAGGCTTTGGAAAATACAAAAGAAATACTGAAAATATATTCGCTCATTAAGAGTTGGGGCATCCATACGTTATGTTTTTTTACATTTCACAGCAACCTAAAAAATTGCTCCAAATCAACCCTGCTGGATACTTCCGGTCAAACTTCTCAACGTTACCGTTAACGGACGGACATCTGGTCAACTGCTCAAAATTCAGACATGAAACTGTCGAGAGTTTTGCATATTTCTAAGAATCTGCAGACGGTTTTAGACCCTGTTAGCACTTTGTATGTAACCGGAGTAACTGACCTTAAAGCGGAATATGCAATGTGTCTGTGTCCAGATGCTTGTGTTTGTTCTTCAGGTGTGCCTTTCACTGGCAGGAAGGAACTGTTACACTAGACTTCAGACAAATCAAACTTTAATATAGATGTATTTCCTTGCGGGGGCGGTGAGACATATGACTTTTTGAAGACATTGTGAGTTTTTCGTATTCCAGTCACACTCGCTCCTGCTAACAGCTGACTACTCACAACTTAACCTTACGTGGGTTGTGGACCAGGTTTCCCGAGGTTTGACCCGCATGACCATTGAATGATCTGCCAAGCGCCGTTTGAATCATTGTGCATGCCGCTGATTAAACTTAGCATTACAATTGAGATATAATGGGTTACTATTTTGGGCACTCTGAGGAACATGATTAGACTACGTTAATAGCTAGGAATTCTGTGGATGATCTACGATGTTTGATCTTGTAGTGAACTCTGAGATCACAGAGATGCCGACAAACTTTTGCATATAACTTAATGCAAGGAACTGGAGAGTTTGGTAAATTAATTTCGTAATAAATTTTCGGAAGATAATAATGAGGTAGTCATTGATGTAGGTTACACATCACCAAGCATGCCTTATGGCAAATAGAATGTGGAAGACAGTTGTGCATCTTTAAAACAACTGTCTGTGTGGACTAGGTTATGAATATTAATGAGATAACAAGACGATTGCCTTGGAATGACCTTGCACATAATGGCACAGGGTAACAGTATCAGTGAGTAATTATTATAAGTATAAGCTCCACAGAATATTAGTTTGTGAGCAAAAACACCACTTTCAAAGTTGCAGTTTCACCTGAGGCTATTGAAAAATTTCCAAAACAATACCTCATATGATGAACAGAAAATAAGAATTTTAATGAGACACTGGGTTCATTGCTTTGAATGACCTGGAACTTTATTGCATAAACTGACAACAGATACAAAATAGCTATGTACAGTGCTGAGGTGTGTGATAACTTTGAGATTCCCAAATTTCAAACTGTTTAAAATTCTAGACTTAGAAATCTCTATCCTTGGACTGCTTGACTACTGCACTGCCTTTAGCACTCAAAACAAAGTGTAGCTTGCATTCTGAATCTTTATTAACAACTAACTAAGATTTACAAGTGAAGATCTAATAAATATATGGGAGTTGATATATATTATCCAATGAGCAGTGTTACGCTTAGATTGACAGTTCATATCCAATGGGCATTATTACACTTAAATTGACAGCAGTTAAGGTATACATTGTCTTTGTGTATTTAGCACTTCTGTGGCATTCTAATCTGTGTTGTTACAAGTGTTAATGCCAGTTGGCATGTTTACCTTACATACCAACTAGTTAGATCCTTTGACAATTCAAACTACAAAGTTGCTATTTAGATTAAAGTGAAGATCTGAAGTCTTTGAGTGTCTTTACTATGCTTTGGTAATTATTAGAACTATGTGCTGTCTGTGTGTTGTAGTGTGTGGAATTCTAAAATTCCTTGATCTTGATTTCAAGGCTTCTTGAAATGTCCTTAAAACACTTTACAACATCTCCCCTTCTTCTCAAAGTGAAGATTGGCTTATCCATAGTCTTATGTGTGATAGTCCTTATATCTGCTTGGCTTGTTGATTGTCCTTTTGGATCATCAGGGCTCTTCTGACCTTGGTTTGATGTATCTGCAATTTCTAATGTAGTCCTTTCCACTGAAGTCTATTTGCAATTTATATGCATTATGGTCTAAACACTCTATTAAAGTTGCTGGTTTCCAATCTCTGGACTGTGGCTGAAGTTAGATGTACACTTTCATGTCTGCATTCAGTTCAGGTAGTGTTTTGTTGTAGTGTTGTTCTTGCTTATGTTTTAAACTGAGTAACTCCTCTCTCTCCCTCCCTTGATTTAAGCATTGTTCCTGTAGGGAGGAGTGTCCTGTATCTCCTAGAGTTCATTAATTCTGCTGGATATGGTAGTTTGGAGTTGATAGGTGTTGATCTGTAGCATAAGAGTGCCATGTCTTGATCCTGGCCACTGTGGTGTGCTTTCGTAAGGGTATCCTTGACAGTTCTGACAAACTGTTCTGCTCCTCCATTAGATTGATGGTGATAGGGTGAGGATTGTAGGTGTTGGAATCCCCACTCCTGTGTAAAGTCTCTAAACTCTGTTCTGAATTGTGGTCCTCCATCTGAGATGACAACTTCAGGAATGCTGTTTTCACTGAATATTCCTTTTAATTCACTCATTAAGTAACATGTCATATGTTAATTTTATTCTAACTAATATATCCAGATGTCCTGAAAATGATCTGAATGGACAATTGCGTCAAATGCATTGTGTCAAATATCAAAAGTTCAAAAAGTTGATGAGGTTCATGAACAAGAATGCTCACCAGCATTGTGTCACACCTCATCTGATTCTGTGATTTAATTTAACTGTAACTTTTCTTTAATAATTTAATATGCAACATATCTATGTTACTATGAGATGACAAGATAGGTAAATGCAGAAAAGATAGACAGATGAAAAGAGTGATAGATGTGTAAGATGAAGGAAGAGATGATTGGATGAAGAGGTCTGAACATGTATCAAGTAAAATCTGCATAGAACTGAACTGAAAAGATATGTAGATGATGAGATTAAAAAGAAAGATGAAGAGTGAGATGAAGAAGTAAATGAAGAGACAAAAAGATGAAAAGTGAGACAAAGAGACGAGAGAGATGAAGAGATGAAGGGGTCCAAAAACGTATCAAGCCATATTCAGGAGAGTCCCCAACTGTCTACACTGTTGCACTGTTCTGGGGAAGGTATGAATCAAGTGTAAATCAACATGATATGGTTCAAACATAATGTGGTCAATTTTAAGGTCACAGATGAAGATCATCAAAATTGCTAAAAATAATTTAGGAACATTTTGAAGAATTTTGGTTTCGTTTTGGCTCTTCAATATGTATACATAGATTTTCAGCGCTTAAAATTTTAGATTTCAAAAAAAAGTAGGAAAATGCCCTAAAAGAAAGGAATAGTAGGAAATTGTATGAGACTTCACACTTTATTTTGAAGATAAAAGTAGTTCTCTGCTAGAACAGATTGTAAAAGACCAAATCAAACAGCAAATGAATGTTGTTTAACGGGACACATTCCTTGGTTATTCAACACAGGCCATAAAAGTTAAGTTTCAACAAGAATTCTTACCAGAATTGTGTTGCGCCCTATCTGATTATGTGTTTTAATTTACCTGTAACTTTGCTTTAGGCAGGTAGATGATAGAGATAATTTGATTAAGATATAAAAACTTAAGAGTAAGAGTGAGTCCAAAGTTGCTCAGAAGGGTCTGAAAGATGTTCTTATTTTGGAATTTTTGAGATCTGATGAAATTTTTAAAATTGTGTGTGTGAGCTAACAAGCAAGCAAGCAACCCTACATCCATCCATCTGTACAGACACCATAGTGACCAGATAAGTTGCTCCGCTCGGAGAGACGGCGCGACTAAAAACGAATGCTAGACTGAATCAAGCAGTGAAATAACACGATTTTGAATCTAATTCATTTTTCCTTCTGCGCTAGTCTTTATGACATTCAATAAAGACCAATTTGCAATAGGTCCTTACTTTGCAAACATACTTCAATGTCTCGACCACAGCAAAGAATTTATCTGAAGAATCTCTGTCGCTATCCATCAAGCCGTGCTACTTTCTTGCTAATTTGTGACATTGATCCTTAATGGCATTTCTTGTACTGTTGGTTTATGTCGTGATCTGGCAGTTAGATATGGTATCTGCCTCTCACGAGCTCAAAACCGACAACCAAAGGTCTTCCTTGACAATAAGAACCAATTTCTTACTTCCTCGGGGAATGTTTTATCGTTTCAATTGTTATACATCTAAAATGTATCTTCTTGTCATGCTTTTTCCCAATATAATCCATGCAGTCACATCAGTACATATGTAATTTCATGTTTCTTAACTTTTTTGACAACTGTTGAAGTTTTCGCACGCCACAAAAAAGGGACCTCTGGTGCCTGGATCCCAAAAAGTAAAAATAACTTTTCTTCTCTTTGCTTTGAAAATACCTGAACTTATATTTTTATGAAGTGTCTGGCGCAAAGAGCCATTGTTGTTGGAGAAGATTAATAGCAAAAAAAACTGATGTAACATCAATATTTGCAGCATTAAAGAATAAGCAACATATTATTCTTCGCCCTTTGTCCAAATATACGATTTAGTCACGCACACAGTATATGATAAGATTCTGCAAGATTCACTAGCATTGTTCAATTATTACCGCCCGCGTACGACGGGAGGTTATGTTTTCACAGGCGTCTGTCTGTTAACACGGGGAGGGGGGGGTTACCCCAGTCCCATGTTCTTTCCCTGGTCTCTGGTCCCATGTCCTTTTCCAGGGGAGGCTGGGTACCCCAGTCCCCAATTCTTTCCCTGGTCTCTGGTCCCATGTCCTTTCTGGGGAATACCCCAGACCCCAGTTCTTTCCCTGGTCTCTGTCCCATGTCCTTTCTGGGGGTGCCCTCTGGCTAGGACAGGACTGGGGTACCCCCCAGCTAGGACAGGACTGGGGTACGCCACCCAGCCAGGACAAGACTAGGTATCCCCCACTGGGTCTGGGGTACCCTCCAGCTGGCACTGGGATACCACCCCCCTCCCTGGGACAGAATAGCAGAGCGAGCACTTGTTACGCTGCGGGCAGTACGCATCTTGCGTTCACGCAGGAGGATTTTCTTGTGTTTATTCTAGTTTCAGAAATGAACTGTCGACCAGAACTTACAAAAGTGCAAAAAAAAGCTAATAGGTTTCAATTATTATTGTAATAATTATTCTTTCTCTACTTTACAGTACCGAACTGGATCATCAACAACAACACAACAAAAATCCACTCTTAAAAAAACAATTGTACATGCATTTCTTCGGCACATGCGAAAATAAGTCGAGCTTTAATAACCCTTATTTTGTATCAAGAAATAACAGTAAAATTATTCCGATATTCACCTCCATGCTTAACCTACGGTAAACTTCTTTTGAGAACAAATTCACTTGGAAAAAAACATTAAAACTATTTTAAACAACATACGCAACATTTTAGGTGCTCTTCTTCAAGATTCAAAGATAGCTTTCACGCGAGGATTTAACCGAATTGTACTTGAGCATAATTTTTTTTTTGAAATCCATTCTTTTTTTAAATTTCACCCTGACCTTCACGTCGAGTGCAATTTTGCCATCGTCTCGGTTCCTAGCCTTGTCCTATTTACACAGTTAAATATCTTCTATATATCAATACATTTTATGTATCATACATTTCTTGTATTATCGTTGCTATTGAATGAAAGATTTTTGTCTGAATCTTTTGCGTTCAAAAGAGTCACAGGGTAAGATGAAGATGTCTTCGTTGACAAGTTGCATTTAATGGGATAATGCATTAAGAATTTTTTTAACCCTGATTTTCGAAGATTGCTACATTTTGCACTATTTGTGGTGACAATAATACTCAAATTCAGATCAACAATTTCTAAGACCTTCCTGTACTCCACTGTTTTGAAGATGTCAAACTCAGAAAAAGTAATTTATCGTAAACACAGAACATTTTAAAAAGTTATTCACTCCTCAAGTTGCGCACTTTAACTTACTTTTCCGGCCATTCAGTACTTTACTCGATGTATCAATTGCTGCATCCACTGAAGAAAGTGTTACTCAAAACCTAATTTTTACTGAAATAATGTTCCAAAGTAGTTTTTTTACATATGCAATCATTGTTGTCAAGGTGACCATTTATAGATTCGTAGTTGGTCATTAATTGGTATGGATTCATCTTATCGATGCTTTTGCTCCATTCCACCATTTTTTACCACAATGAAATTAAGAGCGGCACCCTGTAACGTTATTCTATGTTAGGGGTGGCACACCAAGGAAAATTATTTTGGCCGATGATTGCTGTATGAGTAAAACTCACGCGTGATAACCGAGGTATATTTCCATTAAAATCAAACTGATCTTTCTATCGAGACTTTTTGATGTGGAATACTCTGCAGACAGTTATCAAATTATTGTGATAATTATAATTTGCATCCGAATTCATTTCTGAATTAATATATGACTTCAGATTTCGGTTATCTCAATTAATGCTATTCATTCAACTGAAGCTTTTTTGTCGAGTTTAAAGAAAGACTAGGGTCAATGACAGTTTGAAGAGTTGAAAACTATAGTAAGCCTTTCGTGTGTATCGCATGAAAGTAAAATATCCCGGTCATCACTCACGGCCACAGAAAACGAAACCTACACCATATTTCAATTTGATGATTCATTTGCTGAATATCATCGACTCTGTCCATATTTTATTCCACGTAGATCAGAGGGATATTTTTCAACTGAACACTGAATCTAATTCATGAGTCAGAGTATCCAGTATAAATAGTCACTTTATTACATCGTAGGAGGACAAATACGAAAATGAAGCTCTTTTGACAGGAACAGTTGATAATCCCTGCACTCTTTGATCCGTGTCATGAAGTCATGACTTGCCTACTATTGCTTTTGGAGTTCGGAAAAACAACTTTGAACGAAGGTCATACAGACATTGATCACAGCTTTCAAGGGCCCAAATTCTTTTGTTTAACGGCTATTTTCATACAACCATGCATTTATGTCATTAAAAGGATGGAACAAAGACATTTTCATTCTGTTGGTTTCAAACTTTGTGAGACTACACATCTCTGCCGTCATTCTCCCAAACAATTACCCACACACAGAAATACATCTACTCAGGGGTGTTGAGTTACACGAAAATACAGATAAAGTTCAATCTAACATAAAGCAAAATATCGCCTGTCGAGACAGAACTAAACAGCGCGATTCCCAAAGGACGGGGACTGGGGTTTGTGAGACGTTCCTTCAAATCAGAATTGTCCTTTATTTTACCAGGATGACAGAAATCAAGAAACTTGAATCCCTACGCTGAGGAGTTTTGATTTAGAGCAGATTGTGACGGACTTGGCCTGCCAAGAGTACGACGGACACAACTGCAAACAGGAGGCAACGAAGACTCCGAGAAAAACAGAAAAAAACCCTGAAGCATTCCACCCAATCCCTATTGTTACAGAGAGATCAGCATGGCTTTCTGAATGGCGAAGAAAATTTAGTTACCTCTTCTATTGAGTATCTCTCCACAGTTCTTAGGGCTCGTCTCGTGTCATTCCACCCTCCCACTGCATAGATACAGTCATAAAGTACCGCTACTCCAACGTACGCCCTCGGGGTTGCCATCCGTGCTAGCTGTCGCCATTCCTGGGTAACGGGATTGTACGATTCCAGAGTTCGTAACTCAACACCAAGCTCACTCATACCTCCCACAATATAAATGAAACCTGGAAATGTGATTGAATTTTCATGCAACAAGATCAGTAAAGGACAAGGTACACTGGGTCCCGCTTAGAACGAGCAAACAAATGCAAAGAAAACTTCCTTGTGGGAGGGTGCTCGTAGTGACCGAAATTTTCCACATTGCTGTCAATGATTTTGATGCAAAGGAATCTACTCGTTGTAGGTGGGTGTTCGTTGTAACCGAACTCGTTGTAAGCGGGACTCAGTGTAGTTACTGTCCATATTTTACTGTCAGTGTGAGAACTTACGACGCATAGGAAGCAAAGTAAGAGATTTCTGCTGGAAAACTTAATCTTTATGATGACAGCTGAACGGACAGAAGGATCATACCTTGATATGAAGTCACCCCAAAGGCAAACCTGGGCGTACGAACTTTATTAACTTTGCTCCACACACCCACACTAGGATCGTACTTTTCGACGGAATCTCCGATCTCCAAACCAACCCATCCTCCGAGCGCGTACAAAGAACCGTCGAGCGATATTAGTCCCAGTCCACAGCGTGGCACCGTCATGGACGGCAATACCTGAAAATATAGTGAAGCGACAAGTGAATTAAGCTCATGCTAAAAGGTTCCTCAGAGGTCCATGCTCTGGTCAAAAGTTCTGAGGCAGAGTAAAACACATGGTAAAATGTGGCAAAATCAGCGATAACGCATTTTTTAGTCACTAAAAATTAACCGTTGCTGCAAATGAACTCTCAACTGAGGTCACACAGATCGTTAATTCTTCTTAATTTTGGAATTTGGCGCTGATTTCACGGTCCATTTTGAGTGGCGAAATGACACTGACCTGCCATTTATTCTCGGCGGGATCGAAGGACTCCACACTGTCGTATATCATGGAATCACTCTCACCACCGGCCACGTAAATACAGCCGTCCATTACGGTGACGCCGTGACCGCTCCGAGCCAAACGTAGTGACAACACCGGCAACCACTCCTGCAATGCGACATACACACATTTTAGAGTTTACAGTATAGTTCTCAGAATGTTGCTCTTTTCAAAATATATTGTGGACACATCAAGAATGCAATTTTTAGTAAGATCCATGATCTTCCTTGATTTCTCGGCTGGTATATATAAAATCAAATAAGTATGTGGTACCTGTGTAAACGAATTGTAGCACTCAACGCTGTTTAGTGATTGGCTGTCACTCCAACGTCCCCCGAGATGACGCGAATACCCACCCACCACGTAAATGTTCTTCATCGCTGCCTAAACAGAAATAGCACAGTACAGTTGTCAGTCGAGCATTGACTTGTCTAAAAATACCATAGTCCTCTCCTTCACTTCTCCCCGATTTGGCTACACTGCAAGGTATTGTGGATCAAAATGTCGTCGCCCTAAGTGATTTAAGATCTACGGGATTGTCGTTTCCTAATATAAGAAATCGGATTTCCGTTCCCCGTTAGTCCAGATGACGACAACCACCAATGCCGAGTTTTGGATTTACTAATGATTTCTAATTGCTCTACAGTTTTTACTGAGCATGTAGGTAGTGCGAGGGGAGGTAATGTTTTCAGACGTGTCTGTCCTTCTGTTCACAGGGGGAGGGGGTGGGGAGGGTGTACACTGACCAGGTGACCCTACCCCTGCCCCCAGCTAGGTCTGGTCTACCATGGTAAGGATGGGGGCCGTGATCAGTATTGCCTCATAATGCTAATGGGAGGCTGTCTTGTTTGACAATGGCTCTTTATTTTCATTGTAAGAACAATTCTTTGACCATGAATTTAAATAAGTTTCATATTAGATGGTTTGGACTTTTTTCGGAACTACTGTATACCTTTCGTGGTTTCATCATGTTTGGCTTGACTCGTTTTAACCGCATTTCGAACGATGCCCGTCTATCTCGCCTGAAGTCCTGGGCGAGTTTTCTCAGCGCTATCTTTAGACTCAGATCCTGACACTCTTCGATATATTTCTCTAACTGCAGGTTGGAAATGATTGGAAATCGAACAGATGCGAGCAGGTCAAAAACGTGACGTCTCCTGTTCGGTGTGTCGTGGAGAATCCAGTCCATTGCGGCTGTAAGTACCTACAACAGAGCCATGATTAACTGATTAAAGGTTAACTGATCAGAGATGATGCGAAATTCAATGTCTTGTTACCGCCCGCATTCCGAAGGAATGGGGAAGGTACTGTTTTCACCGGCGTGAGTCTGTCTGTCCAAAGGGGGGGGGGGCTACCCAGTCCTGGCCAGGGGGGG
>JBCAUG010046436.1:0-23752 GCA_038406175.1 Haplosyllis leylae | reverse complement strand
CCAGCTGCTACTCAAAGTCTGAGTTGGAACAGCTTCAACTTTTACTGTATGACTGTTGACTACGTGATAAATGATTACACCTCTTTACTGAAGTACCATACTTGTTACACTAAAAGGTTTCTACTGATTACATACCACAGTATTTACATAACTACTACGTGCTACGCAACTTTGGGATTCTAGCCGCTTTCAATTTCTTGTTTTGGTTTTACATCTATATTTATTTATTGTTTTAAAGTCAATATGTTTTGGCTGTTCTATGTATTTAGCCGAACCAGTCCGGATGTCATCAACCGTTTGATCTGTGAAAGTAAACAAAAAAGGATGCTCAATCATGATTTAACACAATCGATGCGGCCTGATGTGTGCGACCTATGTCACTGTAAATCACCATCCATGGCCTTTTGAGACGAATCAATAATAAGGTACCCTGCAATGACACTTGACAGAGGGAGTGGAAATAAAAGCTGTCTCTGAGAAGCTGGCTTTGCTTGCAGGTAGTTGTTGCAAGAGCTTCAAAAAGGACGAGAAGAAAAGCTGGACCAGCATGCTATGCAATATACACACACAAACCAATTGGATGTAACCTTACCAGTGTGTTAGGTCATATTCAGAACCACTCACGAGGCTTATTAGTCAGTTGACAACTGATCCATATGTTTCTTTGAATAATAAGACTCTTTATTACCTCATGGAATTAAGACACACACAGAACCTGCTACAATTCAGGAGCTTGTACATTAACTGAAGGGAAAGAAGACAGTGCTACTCTAACTACTCGAGCAACAGGCTATTTTCCAATTGTTCGCAAAAGCTGTTGGTTGTTGTGGGACTGAAGATTGTCTGCTGTGCTGTATTCTCTCTCTACTCGTGTGAGGAAAAACAAGACACTGCTCTAGACACTGGAGAACGGAATGGCATCACAAGGGAAGACGAATTTCCAGCGCGTCCCCGGTCAAGATAACATACGAACAGGTAAGGAAGGAAACGTGGGAGGAACTGTGTCACCATGCATTGCACGAGTTGCATTCAAATGGAATTATTGACTTGTTACCAAAGCCAAAATTGAGTACCTTTCCAAAACATCATTCAATTTATTTGTTGTCATTCAAATTAACCATTGATCCTTTACATTGGATCTTTTTGTTTCTACCTCGCTAGGCAAATTTTTCATCTCGTTTGACCTCATCTGTGATTTTTCAAAACTTCATGAGTTGATATCTGCACCTTGTCCAGATTTGCAATTGGGTCACCTTCAATACATTGGAAGTTGACCTTATTATTATTTGTTTGTGAAAGGAAAGTCCCATGCGATGAGATACCTAAAAGCTTATTATTACGTTTAACTTCGAAAGCCATAGATGGCAACAAGTCAACAGTTCCATCTGAATGCAACCTGTGGATTGGTGATGACAAGAGCAAGAGATCCCTTTTAGTAGCCACCATAACAACAGATTATTTTCCAAAGTACATGCAGACACCATTATGAGATGGGTTTTGTGTCACTCACGACTGCCTTTCGGGTCATTTATGATATTGTGTATAATGAATGACCTCCTTTTGCATGTGCAACAACTCTTGTACTGCAGTGGAGTTTCCCTGATGATACTATTTCCGGAATGATCTTCTGCGCTGTGGCTCCTAAAATTGATCATGTCTCTTTTGGCCATGTGAATGTATTAATGATAGACTTGTAAGAGTCAAGTGTGACGTAATCCAAAACCTGTAAAAAGGGTGTCAATGCCCTCCCAGATGGTTGCTCGCCAGTTCCAGACCGAAACTGCGATGGTCATTTGCAATTGGTTTTTGCTAAAACCTGAGTACACCACGAACGTTTTTTTCTTAATGTCAAAAAGAGAAATAAGTCACATTATATTTGTCCAATATTAACGTTCTCCACAGTCTTGGTGATTATCAAGTTACCATATATAATTTCTTCTCATTTACGTTAAGTAGCAATGTTTACAGATATCAAAATGTCAACGACAAAGCAAGGTTGTTCTTTCTGTAAGATATTGTGCATTATTCAGTAGCAATTTCAATGAGAATATACTTTTGTGGTATCTCCTTCCCTGAAAACTTACCTTTTATTAAGTAAGGTGCAGAATGGAAAATGATAATATATTATGAAAGATTGTTTGTTTGAAGTTTTTCCCTCTATTTGTGACCAAACAACAGAACTGACAAAGTTGACAACCAAATTTAGCACCTACTACTCATGGTAAATTATGTAAAAGCTGTTTAGTATTGAGTTTAGTTTGCTTTTATGGTTGAGTTTCCGATGTTTAATGGTAGGGACAAATTTCTCTGAAGGAAATAACGCAAATTCCTGAATATCACAAACTATGTTTTCTCTTGTTAACCTTTGTCCCTTATCTGATCCAACCCTTGACCATTTTTGTAGGACCATAAATACCCTTGTTACGGGCTTGTTGGCATTATCCGACCGTGTGTGGGTTGTCGGAGATTGTTCTATATTTTATGTTTGTTTCCCACTTTATAGATTTAGCTGTTATAAATTGAGTTGTATTGCACTGTCAATTTCATAACGAAAAAAAGGGTGTTTCCAAGGGGAGAATTGGAATTCTTTCCACCGTACATGGATCAGAGGTTGAATATTGAATGGATGATTCGGTGGTATTAGCTTGCTGAAACGCCAAGATTTCATATTTATTAAAAATGAAGATTTCTTGCTTCTTCCACAGAATTCTAATTCTCAAAATGAAAAAGAGAGGTTTTTTTTGTGTCCAATGCATCAACTTGAAACAGCCAATTATGTGTGAATCTTGTGATTGTTCTGGAAGTTCTATGTGTGGGCAGAACAGATCACAGATAGGATGGGTTCATATCCATCAAAAAGTTTGTACTGGTTGTAATTTTTTTCAAATTAAACAAACAAAAAACAATAATTTAGAAAAAAACTTAATTTGTCCGCAAGTTGTTCTTTCCGGTTTACCACTTCCGAATCCTCATAAATTTTTGAGAATCATGTAATTATTTATCATATAGATGGTCCCCTCACAAGCGAGGCAGCTTAATGAGTTTATTGACTTTTTCAGGTAGAGAATGATCTATGATTAATCGACTTTACATACTTCCTGTATGTAGTATCTGAATATCAACAAGTTACAGGGATATTGCCTCCCCAACGACCATGTGACATGACACTTGACTCATAAAGATATCGGTAGGTTTGATTTGAAAATAGTATATTCAGTCATTTCAGTGACGCCAACCGGAAAGGTGGGACACCACCCAATTATTGTGGCCAATTTTCCCCAAAAAACTACATGAAAATGAAAACAAAATTGGACCGAAGGGAGCACGTCCCTGGCCCGCCCCCCGAATCCACCAATGCTGATGTTACGTATTTACGTATTCTTAACCATAGCCTTTTTGCTCAAGTGAGAAAATATGGAAACAGGGGACCGCCCAAAGCAATGAAATATCATCCTGACTAATAACAACGGGAGATCTATTACCTTTGAAATAGTGTCCCAAAGGGACTTCTTGCATTACTGTAAGCGAAATTAGAAAACAAAAACAACACCATGGTGTATTTATGCTGCAAGTATTGTATTATATTGCTATAAATATTGCATTAATTAGAATTCTTTGGCACGACTATTCCCAATCTAATTAATACGAAGAATCCTATTCTTTTCATCGTTTGTATTATCACTGGATTAAATAAATAACATGGTTCCAGTTCTGTCTGGTTCATCTCTGTTCTTTGGCCTCTCACGTAAAAGAGAACAGCAAGCAAGTACGGGAAGTTGGCCTTCCACAGATGTCAGTCGAGTTTTTTTAAAATTGTTTTTGTCTAATTAGATGATTTGGGCAAAAATAAATCTAACAAAAGTGGGATTCGAGCCCTAGATCTCCTGATCAGTTCACTAACTGATTTTACCATTACATCAGAGACACATCTGTAGCTGTGGGGAGCTTTCATGCACCAGTGCACCAAATTCTTCTAATTAGATGAAAATCTCTTCATTTAAAAAAAATATAATGTATCAGAGAACTCCATCATCATATGTTTCTCATTAAACTTTGCCCTTTGAGGAAACAGTAAAGGTTAATTAAGTCTTTTCCTAACATTTCCCTTTAATTAGCATATTTTCCTTTCAATGCGAACAAAAAGGCAGCGTTCACAGATTTGCTGAAATTCTGTCAGAGATCATAAATGATTGTGTCAACAAATATCCTCATTATATTACCATCATTTATTTTAAATTTGACATGAAAAATTCATCACTTCATATTGAGTATAATAGCTCTGGGAAATCCTGGTAGATTCACTTCGTAAATACTACAGAGATTGGAAACCTGACATGTGGACTGATTTCACCGTTCAGAAACTGGAAAATAGTCTCATACTGCTTGGGTGATGAATGTACTGCATAAATATCAAATTACATTGCATTCTCGGTGCTAAACAATTTTTTCAAATGAGATTGGAATGACAAAAAAAACCTACTGATGCATTTTTAAAAATTTAACTTCTGTATGATCGATATAATTTTTACCAAGAATGAAATGGATAGTAATCAGTAGTCTTGCGTGAATTCTGCCTGTTAAGAGCAGAACGATACCGGATGAGGGAAAATTTATGGATACCCAAGAAAGTCCTCCTGCGTGAGTGCAAGAGGCATACTGCCCACCGCGTGCTGTCCTATCCCGGGGGGGGGGGTTACCTCATCCCAGCCAGGGGATATCCCATCCCAGGTACCCCCCGGCTTAGGTAGCCCCAGACCCCCACAGACCCCCTGGTTATGTGTATGATCTGAGTACACCCCCCACCTGTGAACACACAGACACCTCCGAAAACAGTACCTTCCCGTTGTACTACGTACGGGGGCGGTAAATATGAAGAGTGGGTGTGGGTTATTGTTCTAGTGAACGAATTATCGTCAATGATGCCCCATTCGTTTGTGATCAGCACTGAAATGTTTATTATGCGTTTTAATATTTTGTGCACAATATCATTTTGAAATAAGAGTTAATGGATTGCGTTTCTGTTTTGAAGTTAAAATTTGTTAAAACCCACGGATTTATCCAATAGAATATTGTCTGTTCCTCTGTAAAAATTCCCACAGAAGACTCTCCAATTGAGCTGCTACACATTTGACAATTGACACACAAAATGTTGAATCATATTTCTTCACATCTGTGAAAATGTTATCTGAAGCATTAGAGATTTACTCAAGTCATATGTTCTCCCAGAGACAAAGTTTTTAACATGTAGTGTATAGTGTTCAAGTCACCATTTTAGCTCGCTGGACTAGAAAGATATTAATATCAGTCTGTGACAGCAAGTATAATTTTAAGTCCTGGACATATTCTCTAAAAAGCTTTTGTGATCAAGTGCCTTTGTTCTCAGAATTTACTGCTCTCCTATTCTTGTTATCATTCCTATATTTGGTTGAAATATGTATAGAAACCAGTTCAGACTCATTAGTAATTATTGCAAACCTAATTCTGTCATGTACTTATCTGCTGATGCCTAAAAATGTGGTTTATCCCATATTTGGCACCAACTGCTGGCACCAAAAAGAGATTTAATACTGATGTTGGAAATTTGAAGGTTTCTGCAGAATCCCTTTCAGCGCCACACGTTATTAATTATGCTTAAATACAGCTCTAAGCTTGGCCTAATTCTGGACTTTCCTAGTCTGTAATTTGACCTCCTGGTACACGAGGCACTACTCATTTATATTCCGTTGTCTTAGTTCTTGGCACAGTCTTTTGTCTTTACAAAAGTGCTCAACTAGATGTGCACTGGAGTTTTCTGGAGCACAGTTTTAATTTAAACTAGATGTATTTAATAGATGTAGATGGTAACAAGAACTGTAATTTCTGTCATTTACGTTGCAACTTTAAAGGCTTCTGAAAAGCCCTTTCTAACCCTCTTTTAGTACCTCATGATTTTTAGCCTAAGAACAACTAATAAATCCCCCATGGCTAGGATTTACTTGTAGTAAGTAAATACAATTATAAATTCAGCCTAATTCTAGACTTTTTACATTCTACAATCTGACTTGTTCATTTGACAGTGGGAACTTTATACTTTTGTTGCTTCAATTCTAGTTGTTCTTGAGTCTTACAAGAATAGGTTGATTTATAACAAACTCACATCTTTATTTAACGTACAGCGGAAAAAGATGAGAAATGTGTAATACGTTGTGAGATTATACGGTACAGACCACTATGTTAATGAAATTTTAGACCGATTTTTTAAGTCATACAGAAAGATACTAATGTTGTTTCATATTGTGATCCTGCTACAGCAAGTTCATTAATTTGCTTTGATTCGTTCCGAGCTGTGCAACAGCTGTATAAATACGCTGAATGAGTTTATTGTTCTCTACTGTCCACATTGTTCTTCGGACAATAATAGCAAAACCACTCCACACAGAAAAGCAAAATCTAAATCTATGTGAATAATGGTAAGAATAATTACAGCAGAAAGAATGGGAAATGAGAAATGATTGAAGTGGACAGCTAGAAAATGAATATTGAGCAAAGTGTCTCACAAGTTTGATTTCTTTGCCTTTTGTTGCAATGTCACACCCGGTTCCCGAGTGATTTTACTAAAAATGTCGTCCTTTCGTATGGCTTACTGACACATTTATTTTAACATTTTGTCTATAAAGCAATAACTGTGCTTTCATGACTTTTGCAGCTATATCTGAGAAAACAAGGAAAAATCAAAGTAATACTTCCATACACTCCCCAGACATTTCTCTCGTTTAGAATGTGTGCCCCATTAGAATCCATTATCCTAATTGTAAAGTAAGGTCTCAATGGACAACCAAAGTTGTCTCCATAATACTCCCCCCGTAACATTACGGAATAGAAGAGGATAATGTTGTCGCTCCGGTATCTGTTGCAATATGCTTCTGGACAACATTTAAAATACAAAGCTTGATTCACAAAACGAATGATTCCAGCATGATTTTTTGCCGGTTTTGGTTATTATGTATTTATCGATCTATTATTGTGTAAGAAGTACCATTCTCTTAAATCAAACATTTAACAATTTATTCTTAGATTACACAGAACACATCACATGTTGAAAAGTATGCCGTAAGAGTCTTCTACCCGCGCTATGTAATTACGATTTGGTACATAGATCAGGAGGCCGTAATTTAGAATAATCAATAACCAGAATGATAAGCAATCGATCAAGTTCAATCAGGAAAACCCTCCCATCCTGTGTCCTTCTCTCTAATAGCTAATTCGCCCAAACCCGTAATTCTGTTTGTAGTTTTTATTGGTATTTAACCTAACAGTAACCTAACAGTACATTTCCGGAATACTTGGCATTTTGTTAGAGTTGTTGTTGGAAAGTGTAAAAAATAGTTACCAGGAGGTATTCTAATCCAGAACAAATATATAATCCGTAAACACAATCCACCCCAGAGATAACAACGTAAAAGTAACCACTTAGAAGACGTCAACACATCTGGATCTGTTGTCTAAGTAAATATGTTAAATGTCAGTTGAAACTATTTTCCTCGTCGTCTAAGTAACAGAACAGGTAACCGACTACGGGTCTAATGAGAATCCGGGTAAACATTAGTAGAAGAGAAATTAAATAGCTTTGGTACAGTAGAACGTGTCTTATTGAAATGCAGCACTATCCTGCAAAGATCTTTACGTTTTGCAACACCTGCAAGTTTAAGTCTATCACTTCATAAAGCCGCTTGCCATTTCCTGTTGTGTTTTCGCATAATTTACAGTGGTCTTACAAAGTAATTTCAACTGCATTTGTTATATATCATCTGTGAATCTGACATACTGTGAACTATCCCATGCTTATCTTGCTTTCATATCATTTTGTCGGTGGATATAAACTGGACAGCAAAATGAAGAGTTTTCAGACAATTCTCACGGACAGAAATTGGTATTCACAGCAATATCTTTTCTGAGTACACAGTAAACTGGGAACATTGCATGAAGTCTGGTCATATTGAATTTTTGAGCTCTGTACGGAAAGAGATATTTCCAGCCTTGGATTCCAGCTTGATACTTTTCACTTCGATCTATAATTTACTGTTATCCAGGCGTCAATTATACGACTGATAACACGAAATTCACTCGAATTATTTTCGACTTACGTGAAATGGCTTTTTCAAAGCGATGAAATCTTCCACATAAAACAAAGGGAAATCTTCAATGCAACTGTGGATGAACACAGCACATATATATTTAGTTAGTCTAGTAACATTTAATCTTCAATGCAAGCTAGTAGTAATGTGACGTTCGCGCCTTGTTCAGTTGTGGTACTCCTCTGTAGCAACGTGGTCAGTTAACGCCGAGGCCAGGACCCCATGATTTTTTAATCTAGCCATCTTCGTCGACTTGACATTTTGCCCAAAACCAAATGCCCATAACCATAGCTTCCATATTACCTGCACCATATCCAATATTTCTAGCAATGCATAAGGCATAATCAAACTGGCTAATAAGCTAAAGACAGACGTCCTTCCCAACCGTTTTAACAGTTGCCTAATTTGAATGCTCATATTGGAAAAGCCACATCAGGAAAAAGAAGCCAGGCTGAGAAAGTCACACGGTTAAACAAGTGATTTTCATCTGCAATTTAGCTTCTCTTCGTAGACATTCGAGTTTTTTCAAAAATTGTTTATCTAATTAGATGAATTTGACAAAAATAATTTTGAAAAAATGGGATTCGAACCCCAGACCTCCTGATTAATTTACTGACTGCTTTAACCATTACACCACAGACACACGTCTGTGGCTGTGGGGAGCTTTAAACAGGCCCTAATTCATGCACCAGTGGTTTTGTCCAATTCGTCTAATTGGACGAAAATCTCCTCAATTTGAAAATACCAGAATGTCAATTAACAAGATGTACAAATACCCTCCTGTTGACATTCGTGATCCTCCTGCTCAGTCGCCGGTTAAATGAGCTATGGGAAGCCTTCAGTTTGCCTCATTAAACGTTTGCGGAGCCTGAAAAAGTCACTTGAGTTTTCCATTAAATTCGCTAATTTTCATTCATTAAAAAAGACAAATAAATTCTTATCCAGCCGACACATGAGAATTTCAGCAAGTGAGTATTTCAGTGAATCTTTTTTTTCTGTAAAACATTCCACATTTTTCTCAAAACACCAACTGGTACAATGCCCCAACGCTTTTGTCTAATTGATCTAATTAGGCCCAGAGAGATCAACTCAGGAAACATCAAGTGTGATCCATGTGTAAGGAATCTTTTCCGGTTTATACAAAAGATATACAGACATGGATGTGTAGAGTGGGTAGATTTCCGTTTCTGTGGAGAGGTCATGGATTCCCAAGCCGCCTTACAAAGCAGTTTTACTGACAACATCATCAAAATGGGATCGATGCTCAAGCCAACAAGTGATCCTGGAATGAAAATGTAAATTCGATCTATGTCCACTCGTCTGGGGATTATCCTGTCTGAGAAGCAATACAAACACACATTACAGTAACGTGTTTTTGTTTCAAAGAAACGCCTGGCTAAAGGTCTGTTCACACCAAGCGACTGCGTCACCATCACCGTGACAAACGTTATACTGATGGGAAAATGGGTATAAACAGGACTTTTCATGGTGAAAAATGTAGCAACTGCATCCCGATTGGCTCTGTACGAACAGCTTAATGGGAGACCAATAGAAATTCCATAACGTACATGAAAGTTAAGGCTTAATTACTTTGCGCACACATTCAAGTTAGTAGACCTCAAATCTAACTGGTTGTTGAATTTGGAATGTTGTTGGCAAAGGAGAGGCTTGCTTCACTGTTAAGTTAGAATTCGTGCAGGGTCTGCAGAGAGCGGGTCCAGAAATTGTGTACAGCTAGAAAAGTAAGAAACATTGTGCAGGATCAAGGGAGGTCATGCCCCGCCCCTTGTCCCCAACCTCCATTGGATCTGTTACTGGGTGGGTGTTCCGGATATCAGCCGCCTTTGATTAAAGCGAGGGTGGTTTGTCTCCGACCAGGTCTTGCCAAAAGAGTTGTTATGGTAATTGTCAAGATGGGTCATTGACTTAGAAATAATTCTTCCAGGTTTCTGTTCTATATCTGGGTTTTTAGTTTCGCATGATTTTCTTTCCAAACGTTGATATATATTCATCATATCTGTCAGCTCTAAGGCATCAGTAACGAGACCTTTTTGTGAGGTCTTGAACCCAGGACCTCTTCATCATTAATCCGTTGCCCTAACCATTATGATACACAGAGTTGTCAGTAATTGTGAAACTTGGAAAGACTTGGAATAACCTCTTAGCCATGCCTCACCAGTCCTTATTGAATTTAATGAGTTCATTTGATCAGACGGAAATTCCCTTGCCAAAGAAAGACTTGAACGGCAACATTCCTGAGGAGGACGACAGAGTTTTACAAGTGAATCAAAGTGACAGAAATAGCATAACTGTTCCTTCAATATATTTGGTGGCTCGTTAGAGTCACCTTAGTGGTTGATTGGCGGTTTTTGCCTAGAAATTTTGGGCCCATGGTTGGGGACCTAAGAAGGCCTTTTGTCGCTTAGTGACTGTACATAAGATGATCGTTCTATTAGCAGGTGGTGGGGACACCTAACCACTAGATGTCATAATTGAACTTTCTGTTGCCACAGGTGGTGGGGACCCCAAAACCTAGTATACAATACACTTTGCTCCTTTTTGGCCCCTCACTCCTCTTCGCCCCCAGGGAGCGAAGGGAGCGGACGAGCCACCTGGTGAAACTTTCACAACATAATATTTTCGTAAATTTTTTTAAAATAAAATATTTCATTTTAAAAGTATTGTCAAATACCCTTTCTACGACAATTTACGAGACATGGGATCTGAATTGCATTTAATTTGGAAAAAAACCACGAAACTGAGGAGAATTGTTGACATGAGTAAATACAGACATTCCGTCATCATGGTGTGTGCCATCCCATCCATCTGGGCAAACTAAAAGGTCCACATTTCTTTCGATCTTTCCACATTTCCTTCCAAAAAGTATTCAGAATGGGTTCAATGGTCCAGTCATTGAGTCATTCAACTTTTCCTGCAGAGAGAAATGAATCCAGTCCGTGGAGACCCATATGGGATTTGTTGATTCAGTCAGGCAGCCTTTTGGCAAACTGAGAAACCGAGAGACCGAAAATGTTACTGACCCCCTCTTGACTCTTTAAGACAGGAAGCCCGAGTGTAAAATCGTTTGTATTTGTTCAGCGGCTTTAACGTAATCTTTGCAAACATTACGTACCCTGGAGTGTTTAAAGTGGCAAAGCAGCTTCCGTTTAGACCATTTTGACTTCAGGTTTATTGTTCAACAAATTTTTCACAAACTCTCCGCAATACAAGAATGCCAACATTGCCAACTTTGTTTTGGCTCTACCATTAAAAATCAACTAGTCCAATAAAGTATATAACCTTGAAATCTAATCCTCATATACCCCTTGATTTCATATTTCATATTTAATAACATCAGTTATTGTAAATAAAAAAGGAAATTGCAAATACATGGGAATACAAAGTTGGCAACAATGCCAACATTGCCAACTTTGTGTGCTTGTGAAAAACTCGAATGGATAAATAAACTCCAACCATTGTGTTATTAGTTTAAAACCGCACTCGTAATCTCGTTTCGTTTGAAATATACGACGCAATATCTTTTTTAGCCTCGTGACACGGAAATGGAATAATGGGCTTTCCTGAGAAATTACATAATTTTTGAATGGTACTTTAATTTCAAGCCAGCAAATGACTGTGCAATTTAAACTTTGGCAACAGTTTCTAACTGAAACTTTTTTAACCCCGTGACTTAAAGATGGAATACGAAACTTTCTAGAGACAATTAGATAAATTTTAATGTCCAATTAATTTCATGCCTCCAAATGATTGTGCAATTTAAACTTTTGCAAACACTTAATTCGATGCCTCATTTGATGCACGAGGAGGTACTTGCCATGGGCAAGGACAATTTCCCAACGATGGAAGTAAATTGAACAAGAAAGTCCTCCTGCGTAAATGCAAGAGGCATACCGCCCGCTGCGTATCAAGTGCTCACCCTGCTGTTAAGGGGGGAGGGAGTATCCCCATCCTGACCTGGACCTGGCCCATGTACCCCACCTGGGAAAGGACATGGGACCAGTGGAACTATTATGGGATGGAGATGGGGCACCCCTCCCCCCTCCTGTGGACAGACAGACTCACATCTGTGAAAATATTACCTTCCCGTCGTACTGCGTATGCGGGTGGTAATGCTGGTACTGAAGAATGAAAGCTCCGTATGCGAAAATTCATATAGAATAGATCTACTGCCTATTTCAATTGTCAATATACCTTTCATTTGACGAACACAGAAGCATCGAAACCGGGTGGAAATTTGGTCAACAAAACACGTAAAACCTAAATTTATCTGGAGTTCAATGTCCTTCTTTTTGGTGTAATTAATTGTTAACTGGACACGTGGGAGCATGCGCTATTGTGCCTAACACGGAAATGAGCTATCTCCATTTAGGATTTGCAATTTTGATTTCGAAAAGCATTCGTGTTTTTTCGATTTTAGTTTTGATATTAGGTGAATTCATCTAATTAGTTGAATGAGGCAAGTGCTTCATGGATAGGGAAATTTACTATCTGTGAATAATAATTCATTCACACATAGTGTGTTCAACTATCTAAGAATAGTATAAATTTATTTTTCACCATCTGTGGAGAGTGCTCATTCAATTTTTCACTTTCTATGTATAGTGGAACATCACATTTTAACTATCCATGAATAGTGAATTGTTCCATGGATGTTGCAAATGAACATTTCACCTATCCATGGAGAGTCAATTCCACTGTCCATGTGTAATTAGATGAATAGGCTAATTCATCTAATTCAGCAAGATCCAAAATCAAAATCAAAATAACCCAAACGTGTTTGTGATAAACTACTCTCATTAGACAAGTAAATCTTCGCACGTTACGACAATTTCTTTGAAGGTGTCTTCAAGAGCTCGGTTAGATGATGAAATATTTCTAAACATTTAATTTCATGGTTAGTTAATTTGTCTTTTTTTTTTAAATAACACAGCTATGAGTTATGTGGCCATGTCAATATGAAAATAGATACCCAAGCAAAAATTACAATGTACCAATACTAATTACTACATCCATTACATATTTGCAAATACTGCAAAATAATTTAACAATTTGAAAAAAAAAATAGACACAATTTTAAAATGAAAAAAACTCAATTGTATTAAATTGTTCGTCTCTTTACCAAAATATGGAAAATATTTGGATTTTCCCTTAATCATAGGTTAGGTTAAATTAGTTAAATTAGTTTGTTAAATTAGTTAAATGCAATTTAAACTGGTGGTAGTAAATAATGATAATCAATCCAAATGGGCAATTGTAAATTCATTATGGCTAGTTTTTTAGCATTTATTACTAGCCACAATGAATTTACCATTGCCCATTTGGATTGATTATCATTATTGACTACCACCAGTTTGAATTGTATTTAACTAAGTTTGTTAAATGACCTAACCTACGATTAAGGGAAAACTCAGTTGACTTTTTTAAGATCAACGTGTAGCAAAGTCACGAGGCGACATCTCAAATTAATGTCAATATATTTTTTACAACAAAAGATAGATCTGTTATTAATCTTCTCAGTTTCCACAAAACAAAAAGGTATCACATGCCCAATTTTAATTAAATTAACCTTTAACTGTGCTATATTTGGACACAGGAAATCAGAATTTAAATTTGCTGGGCGAAAATAATAATTTCGGATAGTGATTCAGTATTCCAAATAATCATTGAGCACAAATGAAATGAGAAACTTAAATTCGTATTTTTATCTCCAACAAGCAAGTTTTGATATTAGATTATATTAATGTCAATAGATCTAACATTCAGTATGTATGTGCTTTGTCCCTTGTGGGTGGAACGGAGCTATGGATACCAGACTGGCAACCCCTCAGATTCCAAGTTCGAATCCCAGATATTTTGCCAATGCTGAATACGTGATTATGTCGAATAATTTGACGTATTCATTTTGAAATTACCATAGTAAGAAACGCACAGACTCCACGTTCTCTAATTCCGTTTTGAGCAGGTGCTATTGATGTTCCTTCGAGCAATTATTTTCACTTCATGCCTTAATTTTGTAATTACTTTGTTTCCGAAATTAGAACAAAAATGGGAACTCCACCAAAGGATCTGAAAACATCTGGCGGTTCAGATTAATTAGGATAAACACTGCTTCTCTTATGAAGACTTTCTTTAAATTATATTTGACTTATTATGATGAAAAGGGAAATCTAATCAAATGGAACTGAAAGTACCATTACGTTTTTCAGCGATATTTTTTTATCTTAATACTAGGTCAATTTATCATTGGAAGCGGCAAAAGTTGCATCTCAGATAACCCACATAACCTTTCCGCCTTTTCTTTCAGATGAGAGCAATCTCAAATTTCAAGATATTTTTTTAATAATGTTACAGGTTAGTTTACAGTAAAGTATAGTGAAACATAGACATCAACATCATACAGTCTAAAAATTTTAAAACATAATTTTCACCTATTTTGCATACGCCATATTCCAAGATACGTAATGTATTAAGTGATTAAACTTCAAAAACCTTGACATATTCCATTGCCAGATTACATCGTAATTTAATCGTAATTGTAATTTACATCGTATTGTCTTATTTTGGCTGCTGAAACATTTCTTATTTCAACCCTTTACCGTAAATGAAGGAGCACAGGTAAAAAAATAACTTTTCATAGACTGAGGTTGTTCTCAAAAGTAGTTTTCGTTCTGCTGCATTAAGTTTTCATTTCCATTGGTCGTGTGTTTAATTTATTTGCCAGACTTATCACAGATTTTCACAGAAGTTCTTTCTTGTCGACAATTTGTCTTTCAGGCGAAAAACATTTTTAGGTTCTAGCTGTGTCCCTTCCTTCGTTCGGGTGTCATATTTTTACATGTTGTGGTGTTAGGCCTCACTCCATGGCATTTTTAAGTACGCAAGCACACAGACACAAAGTAAGTGCTAATTTTAGTCTTTTTATACCACCAGTGCAGGGTATGCCACGTGCTAAGCCACGCATGGCCACGTTTCGATACAGGCTCCGCCCTGAAACCCATATCACACCAGATAGCCAATAGGCAGCAAAGGGTACTTATATATATAGAACGCACTGCCATTAGGTCCAGAGTAGAATGAATACTATTCTCTTTACAACTGGAGTTGCACAATACTTGGGATTGTTGACGGAGTAACATAAGCTTTTAATGAAAGGCCTATTGTTCAGATAACAGTATTATTATTGCATGCTAAATTACACTAGAATTACCATCTAAAATCTTCACAATGGATTTTGTCCGGCGTAGTCTACCAAGCAGAGAGAGTTTTATTAATCAGATATGTCCAGTGAAAACGTACAGAACCACAGAGACGACAGTTCCCATAATAAAATTACAAATGTGTTTTTGTGTAACTGGTGGAAGTTTTTGAAGTCACAGAAATAACAATGAGACTATAAAGAGTGTTTTGTTATCATTTTGATGCGCAGTGAAAGTCCACACTTTGTTATCATTAGATCTACCATCTGGAGCAGAAGAATTATTTACAATTCAGTTCACAAGGCAAGTGTTCTCTATTTTCTTCCTTTGTCTGTCTGGCTTCCTCATTTGAATGAATAATTGATAAAGATCTATCACTTTTGTGTCAGTTCATTGTTAAATAATCATATTAGTAAAGAAAACAGAAAACTTGCTGTCTGAACTTTGGAAAACGAAAACTTTAGGCAGGAAATTATGCCCAAAGCGATGTAAAACATTCAATGCATTTACTCTTGTTGTAAGACTTCCTCAATTACATGCCTTCGTTTCCTGCAATATTACAGGCAAACATTTTTATCTGCAATTTTACCATCAATTATCTACCAACTGCCACTGGGGAAATGATTCAGCTGCAGAGCAGAGGTTCGTTTTCAAGAAAATATACCGGTGTAGCATCATTCTCATTTGCCCTGCATTGACCTGTGCATAATTAGCAACTCCCCCACATGTTCAAGTACGCCCCTCCCCCCTGGGTTACGCAGTACACCAAAATTGGTGTACTTGTTTGAATGGCAAATCCATTTTAATTTTCCCCCATGTGTATTGGGAAATGGGGGCGTATGAAACTGTTACACTGCATTTTGCTCTCTGCCCAAAATATATTTGCCGTCAAACCTAAATTCTGTAGGCATAGTTGGTGACAAATCGAAAGAAATTCGAAAAACTTATGATTTCAACAAAGTCCATGGGTCACAAAAAGGTAAAGATTGGGATTTGTATCTCTTTTGATAGCATTTTAGAACAAAGCGGGAAAACATATTTCAAGGTCCGTTCACACGCTGAGACTGCGATTTTGATTACATTTGCATCGCAAGAGCAATCACATAGAATGGGCATATAACCCATTCAGGTGCATCACAATCATACTATATGAACACTTAAATTGAATCCCATCCAACCCTTTTTATTGCGATAAAATAGACGCACTCACTATTGTACCGAGTGAACGGGTCTTCAATAGGACCTTTAGATTGAACAAATTTACATTATTTGTGTGTCACAATTTCAATGTATGGATTCTGGTTAAGTAATGTGTGTGTACACAGGACTATTTGCGTGAAAACGCTTTTGCTTAATAAAGGAAGGCAAGTGAAAGGGTGCAAAAATAAGAAATAGTTTAGCGGCTCCCTTTGAGCTGAACATGACTTCAGCGGAAACAGAATGGTGATCACAGTAACATTCACCATTAACATTACGAGGCAATACCGACCATGCCCCCTCCCCATCCTTACTATACTAGACCACACCTAGCCAGGGGAGGACAGGGCTAGGGTCACCTGGTCAGGGTACTCACCCCTACCCTACCCTCACGCCCCTCTCCCTCCCCCAAGACCAGACCTAGCTGGGGAAGGGGGTGGGGTCACCTAGTATGGGTACCCTCCTCCCTCCCCTGGACCAGACCTAGCCAGGGGTAAAGACACCTGGTCAGGGTATCCCCCTCCCCCTCCCTACGTACGTGGTCGGCAATACATCTTGAATGTGTTCTTTTGTAACGAGCGAAAGTATTCCAATGAAGTTGCATCAAATATGTGTTAATTAGTTTGATTCGTGATCGTGAAGATAATGTGAGAAAATGGAAAAGAAGACATATTGGAGAATAGAATTATTCATTTCAGTTGAATACATCTTCGACCATTTAAATGCTTGACGAGAATACATTTTTTTTCTGAAGTATATACTTGTTCAATCATATTGCGACTACCCGCCTAAAAGGTAGGATAGGATCACAATATCTTTGTACAGATGGTAACTCTCATTACAAGACAGTCCTCCTGCATGACCGCAAGGAGCATACCACCCGCTCTCCTATTTTGGGGGTCAGGGGTTTACCTCCATCCTTTTTTTTCAATTTTTGGTGGACATATGTCCTTCTTTGGGGCCACTAATACCCCTGTTTTGGAACTCTGGTGACGTCTGCCCTGGGTTTTACAGCCAGGGTGGATTTCTCGCTTGCACACATTCTTGCCTGTGTGAAAACCCAATCCTGGATCCTCTGGTACCCTTCCCCACCAGGTACCCCTTTCCTGGCCAGGGTTGGGGTATTAGTGTCCTGGATGAAGGAACACCTGTCCTGGGTCCTGAGATACCCCCTTCCCCGGTGATACAAATCAACTCGAGCAACCCATGTGAAGTTACTTCACTCTTAATTTTCCGTTCTTTCAAGGCAGAGGGAGAAAAATGTATTCTTTGTGATTAAAATTAAATAAGCATTTTGTCTTTGGTACTTAGGTAATTCATCACTCACAGGAAGAAAAGAGACTGGACGCACATTCGGCTTTAATCACTTCTAATTACGCATATTCTATCCATCAAATTTGCCTTTGGGCTGTAGTTTTCTCCCATTGTTACCGCGTCGTGATCAATCAGATATCAAGTGGATAAATCAGAAACGAAGTGTTTACAATGAGAAGAATCAGGAGTTAAAGTCCCTGGTGGGAAATTATGTGTCTTAAGTTTTGATGAATTACATGACAAATCCTCTGTGAATTGTTGCTGCACAGAACCGATTGTAATCTGGTTAAACGTCAGTCACATTACGTTATTTTGTTTTGACTGAAGAAACGGACCACCATTTCCTGGATGTTGAAATGAGACCTTTTCGAACAATCGATTTCATCCCCTGTAATACATCTCATACTTTTGTAGTTTTGAGCTGTTTAACGCGGTACTTCAAATGTGTAAAGTCACTTTCCCAACACATAAGCAAATTCAAAGTCCAATCTTCAGAAAACAATTATTTACAAACATGTGTGCCATTGTTTGCCAATTTCCTTGATGTAAGACCGAGGTTTTTGCCTTTCACAGTTGTCCAATAAATACCTGAACAACACGTGAAGCCCCAAAATTACCTACTCAGAACAAATGAACATGGCCTTTTAAATGTTCAAGTGTATGCACAGCTTTTTTCTCATAGAATTAGCTACATTTCCCATCTTCATGAAAAATCTAACAATTGAAGAAGTTCTATCTACCACAGGGAAAGATTTATGGTTAATTAAGGAACATCAAAGTGGAACAGTTTCCTGTGTAATTAAAACTAATGGTTGTTTAACGCAGTCAAACTGATGGATGTGATACAGACCCAACAGCTTGTTTTATAATTTAAGATTCCACTACATTGAATATGTTTTTCAAGATGTCTATGACTCCTTGAATCGATCGAACAGATTGAAGAAACTTCACCTGTGGCTCGTGGTTAATTTCAATTGATCTATACTAATTTCCTGGGTTTATTTTCCCCAGAAAGCTATCTGCATAACTCCCAAGTCGAGTAAAAAGCTGAGTCTTTGCCGAGCCACCAGCAGCGGGGCTTTATTCCATCCCATAACAAAACTATATTCAAACATTTTATTGATTTATATAACTAAGAATTGTCTAAATATGGTGGCATTAAAAGATTATGGTAAAAGATTGGCCGACGATCTTGGATTTCTTCCAGTTACTACATATTACAGATGCGAGTGAATGTTTGAAGACTTTGAATGTCTCTAAGACGTGCTACATTAGGCTTCGTCTAATTTAACTAACTTAGGAATATCCTTTGAGGACTATTTAAGTTAAAGGTCAAATCCAGGCGAGTTAATGTCGGTTGGGTCAAAGTTGATAAAATTTGCCTTTCTCGTGATGTCCTGAATATGGTTGAACATAATGCCAGAAACATTTTATCTTTTCGGATCTGACAGGATTATCTTGAAGATGTATGTTTAATTGAGATTATCCAGAGAACCTGACATTGTGGGTGTACGAGACTGTTCTGGACAAATTTGATTTAATCCACTATCCCTGGCATTTGACCGGAAAGTCCATGACCTAAATCTACTGTTTGTCCTGAAAGGCTTCCCAGGACAATAAATTCAACCAATTCTGAGATCCTTCTCACTTCTGTTTTTGTCGCCTCAAGCTTAAAAACTAGTATCTACATTATTAATTTCACGACTCAAATAACGTCTGTGAGAAGCCAGTTGCCGCGGGCAAGGAAAGTACACCAAGTTTCAAACAAATTTGACGCTTGCGCTGGAGAAAAGAATTGTATTTAAAAGATATCTCAGAATTCAGATTCTTTTGAGGAAATAATGTTGCTAAGCTTTTGTGCAATAAATGAGGCTAGCTTTTTAAATAAAATGAGACTACAGTTTAGAAAAAGCCGTTTACAAATCTCAACGAGAAAGGCTAGGCTTTTCTACAAATCAGACCAGACCCATTATATTACTTTCCCGTCGCATTTACGATCCAGTTTGGCCATTATTGCTTATTTTGCTCCTGGATACGAGCACTGGACATTCTAATAAAGACCAGTGTGTTTTTGTATGGTTCAGGGGGAAATCCTACGTTAGGCTTGAGACTGTCAAGAATAATTTACATTTATTCGTGCAAAAAGGTGCAGAAGCGGGATCTGTGATAATGCGGAGGTGGGGTTCGTGGAGTACGGAGCAAAAAGACGAGTCCCATTCGTCTCATTAATGGAATCTGTTAATACCACGACATTACTGGCTTCCAAATCTCTTATCTGGAAATCCCATCCTTCTTCAGCTCTGTGGTCATTAATGGTTATGAAGACTGCTGGGAACTGTAGTAGTAAGTAGTTTCTGTTTTACTTCCTTGTTTGTGCTGGTCAAGCCTTTTACATGATTACATATCAAAGAAATGCCTTATGTTTTAGTTTTTGAGGACATCAGTCTTTTCTGTCGGTCACTGACAGCTCTGTTTGGGACATCTGCATGGTGACGTCTGCCCTGGGTTTCAAAGCCAGGATGGTTCCCTCGCTTGCATTCTTTGTCACCAGCATGAAATGGTTTTCTCAGATTCACCTCTGGTGCAACACCTGCTGACCTCATGGCAGTCAGCAGTGCAGCCAAGAATGTTTCGATCCATGTAGTTGTGTATGAGCATTGGTGGAACCCGAACCCTTGATAGAGGGTACTGCAGAACAACATTTTTAACCATTTTAACTCTGATTCGGTTACAAGAGTAGCAAGTTAACTTTTTGGAATGACCACACGTTATTTAGTTATATATTATGAGACAAAACAATAATTTCAAAACAGGACACGGCGAACAGCTGTGCTAAATATTGTTAGAACATCAGTAGGTGTCGCACCAGAGGTGAATCTGAGGACTCCATTGTGTACAGGCGAGAAAATGTGCAAACGAGGGTAAAACACAGGTCAGACATTACCGGAAGTCCAAATTAGGGGTATCAATTGCTCTACTAAGGCATATGTCCACCAAAATTATGTTAAAAAAATATGTTTTAAATTAAAAAATATGTTATAAGCACTTGGCTTGAATTTCCTCACCGAGTAGTAAACATTTCTTGTCCGTGGCAAAGTCTCCTCATTGACTTTAATACACATGATGCGTTAAATTGATGAGCTGGAGAGTCTATACAAAAAGTTTGAGATGAATTGGAAGGATTTGGGAAGGTGTTGCATGTCCATCGATATTATTCTCTACGTGTCTCAGATGTACAGTCGTACAGATGATTAAACCGACTCAATACACACTGACTTCTACTACTTAGGTTCCAGAGCCTATGAGCTCTGCCTATCATGATATCACCCGTCATTAGAACTTATCTCTCAATCAATCAGGGGATTTAGCACTGAGAACACTGGATGGGAAATCATGTCGTGGGGAACCAGCCATTCTTGCAGGGATGTGTTTTCATGAGATAGGTGTATCAACTACAACACAGCAGCTGGAATGTTTCTGCCGTCCCCTTCCTCCACCTCCTCCACTCAATCCACTTTAACATGTATGTGACTGACTTGATGAGAGGATCAATCCAGATTAGTCTCTGTGAAAAATCCCTTCTGTTCAACAGCTTACAGCCTCACATCATGCAAGAGAGGAACATGTGAAACTGCTCGTGCAAGTTGCACTTAAAACGTCATTGACTTCAACATTTACTCAAGTCTCTTGTCTTAAAATTTAGGTTATGTGTTTATTTTAAGTCAGAACGTCATTGCTTTTTCTCAAAAGAACACTCTTTTTATCATTGTGAACGCAATTCCAAAAATGTTTCGATATATTTTGTCAAAGTCATCCAGGCAAGGGATTTTAATTTTTTTCAAAATTCAGTCCTTTTTCTAATCCCAATTGCGGACTTCGTATGTACTTAATTCTATGATACTTAGTCACCTCCTAGTAAAAAGAAAAAAATACTAATATGTAATTAGCTTGTCAGTTACAAATTTCAACTGGAAACGTAACAGCAAAAAAGTTCTGATATGTATTGTCACAACCATCCAGGTTCGGTTAATTCTGGATTCTTAACTGTCAAGGACAAGATTTATATACAACGTAGAAGTTTCCTTCGGGCGGTGACTCACGGCATCTATATCCAGTGAGCGGATGCATGTTACGGTGTCAGTGGGCAAGTTTCTTCATTATTATTGCCATATTATTTCAGGCATTTTTGCACCTATAGTAGAAGCTAAGCGATAAATAAAAAATCTGCCGAGAAAATAACAGTGAACGCATAGCGAGATGATTGTTTACGGGTAAAAATTTCAGGAACCACCAGTTTAAATCAACGTAAGCGACAGATTGCATGTACAGAAAAGAAAGCAATTCAGTAGTTTGTTAAAATTGCAATTATCTTCACTCGAACAATTGTGCTTGCGTTTAGTCGTCCTGGACTTTAATTGTCTCTCATTGGAAATGACATTTTTACGTAGGACATTAGCCCATTGAATTCATCTGGAAAGAAAATCGTGATATGTCATAATTTGCAGCAGAAAAGGAGAGTTAGAAACGAAACCTTCGAGCCGAATAAATGCAGTGCGAGTATTAAACAAAAACTGTCCTTATGAACATGTCTTAAAAAAACTAGCTAAGAAGTGTTTTAGATCTCAGCGAAAATTCCTCTATTGTAGATTTTGTGACGTACGTTCGGAAATAAGTTCGTCTGTTTCAATGAACACACGTCCTTTTCCGGAGTCTCCGTCTTTACAGAATGGAACAAAATAGTTTAGTTCCTGTCCCATTTACTTTTAAGTCAAGATAATCTTTGCTACTTACAGTTGTTAAAAACGGATTTGGTTTTTGTAATCTACAGATATTAGCTTTGTTAGGGGAATGGAGGAACCAAAGACTTGGGGAAAATTGCCTATCATATACCTCACATAAAACTTTTTTCTAGGAAATGCTGTGAAGAAAAAAATTCTTATTAGAAAAGTGAAAAGCAAAGTAAGTTTTAGCTGGTGACCCACGGCTAATTTACAGATGCGTTGACATAATTTTAAATTATAAACTATGGCAACAATGTTTTGTTGTCCGACAATACTTTTTAGTATAATTGTTACATAAGGTAGCATCAAATATATAGTGCCGCTTCCCTTTTACAAACCGTCTTCATTTCACATCAGAACTCGTTTTGCTGTACAATTAATATGTATATTTGCCCCGTGAATATTTTCGTGAAAATACTTGAATACGTGGGCTGAGTGACGGTACAGCAAATTGTGCTCAACACACAGTCAAATTTTTTAAGAAAGCAGTCACGGGTACAATGCTAAGATAGCAATTTAAATCAACAGAAAGGGTCGGAATGATTGTAAATATTCCCTCTAATTGGGCGCCTCTGAAGCCGTTAGACGGCCCTCTCTCGCAAAGTCAACACACAATCATGTTTTTTCCCAAAATAGTGAAGTCAAAACTTCAGTTGCGAGCCATCAACAACCGAACTACTTCAGAACGGATATTAGCTTGATAGAGCTTCAGTCTGTCGTCTCCTTCATGTAAACTGTTTACAATTCCAGACATCTAACGATGTGTCGTACTGTCGGATGTTTATCTATTATTTAAAACCATCCCATCCGATTCAACAGATTATTTTCCTAAAATACCTCTTGCCCTTTGCAAATAGGAGTACGCAAAGGTTACAGAAAGGCAGGATGATTTCGGGGGAGGGAGTTTTGCTCATTTTCTGCTTGGGAGAACTAAATAAGGTTCTGAATTAAATACGTGACTTGAATATTTGATCATGTGGATTCCGGTAACTGTAACTTTATCAGGGATTATTTGAGAACATTCATTTCTTTTCGATTGGAGAATTTTATCCACAAGAGGACATTATGGAAAATGACCAGAAGGTGACGGCATCTGGTTTTCTTTTTCTGCATAATAACTCAGTTGTAT